>JAODAL010011997.1:0-97363 GCA_025379985.1 Phyllomedusa bahiana
GCGGATTTTTTGCTAAGCACTTGACATTAAAATTAATCTTTTAACCGCATTTTCCCCCACAAAAAGGGACAGTTAAACGAAAAATGGGGCCCCGGGAAACAGTACCCCGATGCATTTTGGTCCCCTTTAAAAAGGGGATGACTGGGTTGATTGTTTCCTGTGGTAAATTTTTTACGTTAATTTTTCCCCAAAAATTTGCCTCCTCCAAAAAAACCCTTTTTTTTGAAAATTTTTTGGGGTACCACCCAAATATTCTTCCAAAATTTCCCCTGTTTTTCCATTATTTTCCAGCTCCACAGAAAGGATCTCTGCATTACAGAAAAATTTTTAAAAACTAAAAAAGGAAATCTAGAGGGGCCCTAAAGGGAAAATTTAAACAAGAAGGATGGCAGTATAAATTGTTTAGGCCAGCCCCCAATTTTTTTAAAAGGGGAGATAAAGTATGGCTTTCCCCCCCCAGAAATTTGAAAACTTAGGGGTTCCCTTTTCCCCCTAAAAGGGGGGGAAAACCAGAATTTTGTGGGGCCCGTAAAAGATCATCAAAAAATCAGCCCGGGTAGCTTTTTTGGCTAAAACCCTCTCACCATCTATAAAACCCCACCCTATGGTTCATGTGTCTTTTTTAAAGCCTCCCGTGCCCAAACCCCCTTCTGGGAAATTTTTTCCTCCTCCTCCTGTTGCAGTGGAGTTTGGGATGGGAAAAAGAACATTTTGGGTTGTGGAGAAAACCCTTGGGATCAAGAATTTTCGGGAAAAACCCAAAGCTACAATACCTCATTAAGTGGAAAGGGTTTTTGGGTCTGAAAAAAAATTTTGGGGGAAAACCTGTGAGTAACATTAATGCCCCCAACTGTTTTAAAACCCAATTTCATCAAAGACACCGGAGAGACCAAGACAGGTATCGTCCAGAGGCCGCTGTTGAGGGGGGACCCAATGTCGGGAAAATCCCCTGCTATCCCGTGTAACTTACAAAACAGTGTTTCCCCTTAATTTTTGCCCTCAGTAAAGGGATGGTGGATTTTTGCTTCATTGATTGTCATCTTTTTTCCTTTGTCCATTTCCCTTTTTAAAAACTCCCCCAAGCCTGTTGCTACTGCTTAAAATATTGTGTTTTTAGCTCCTGTTTTAGTTTAAACGCCCTTCCCTTTGGGAAAATTACCTTCTTGTTTTTTCCCTCTCCTCGCAGTTCCCCCTTCCCAAACCCCCGGGACCCCCTGCTGCCCGCTCATCAGTCCCCAATACACTCCCCTTTGGGATCCTGCCTATTTTTCTGCTGCTTCCAGATCAAGGGCTCCAGTGCCTCCCCCTTTTCGAGTTTAGCCCCTGTCATTGGAAATTCCCGCAATACACCCGTAAACGTTAAAAAAAAAGGGCGTCGCTCCCCCCGGGGTACAATAAGTTTGTTTTTTGTACGTCGGGGGAGGAAAAGGGGAAAGTTAATCGGTTTTGCGGCACTTAAAACGTCCCCTTACAACGCTGTCAATGGGGGCCGCCAGGTGCCCCCAAAGCTTTTGGTTTTTCCAACCCGAAACAGCGCGTGCTTCCAAAACACCCCGCATATTGCGGCGCGTACCATACACGCCCTAATACGCCGTGTGAACATACCCTAAGGGGCCCTCAGTATTCACCAGAGCCCTTTCCCTCGCAAGGCCCGGATGGACTTTGGGTGCAGAGGACTTTCCCCGGTTGCTCCCTGCGGGGGCCGCTTTTTTAATGGGGATCATTTAAACATACCAAAAAAATTTTTAAGTGGTTTGAAATTTTAAAAAAAAAAAATATTGCGCCCTGTTTGCGGGGGTTTTGTTTTTTAAAAGCGTTTTTAAAAATGCCCGGGATTTAAAAAATATATTTTTCTGTATTTTTACAGGTAAATTTTTTTTCGGTGGGTACCAAATATGTAGGTTTTTTATGTTTTAATACTTTTAAAAAATCCAAAAATTCTGTTTCTTAAAATTGCACTGTAGCTCCATTTTCTGCAACCAATAACTTTTTGTTCTCCCCCCTAAGGACCTGAGTGATAGTGCACTTTTGTGAGCTGAAATGTAGTTTTTTTTGGTACCATTTTAGAATAATGCAACCTTTCCATAACTTTTTAGTCCAATTTTTAGAGGATGTAAAACGATCATAAAACTACAATTTTGGCGTTTGGAATTTTTCTTCTACAGTATTCAGTGTATGGGATCAATTATATTTAAATAGATCCAATGCGACAATACTAAATGTGTAACCTTTTTTGTAAATGGGTTTTTTGGCTTTTAAATTTTTTTTTGTTATTTTAAAACTTTTAATTTTTTTTTTACTTTAACACGGTCCCCTTTGGGCCTTTACCCCTAAGGGGCCCGATACGTTAACCCTTTTGGGATTTTAAAAAAAGCAAAAGGGTGTACCAATATGGCGGTTCTATTACATTCTGTCTGTGGCAGAAAATAATAGAAAATAAAACATGATGGTTATGGAAGGCTTTGCTAGGCTTCCAGCTGCCATGAAAACCGGTACCAAGCGATCTTGTCCTGTGTCAGTGAGGGGGTAAAATAATTCTAAAGGACTCACCTCCTACTATGTATTCACACACTAATTTATCCTCCTGTTCCACCATATGCCGAACCCTGGCACCAGGAAGACAGCAAACCATTAGTTGAGATGGTCTTGGCAACAATTGATTCTATCCATCTGATTACAGAATCCCCTGAAACCACTAACTGCAATACCAGAAACCTTTTGGGGCAAACAACACAACTGGGCTTGTTCTACACAGGGTTTATTTAACTTGGCAGAGGGACTTGAAGAAAACAGCGATACAGAACATCTTTTAGTCAACCTGAGCTCATTGGAAACCATCTCTTATATCTCTCTCCTTTTCAGCACGTTCTCTGGTGGCGCCTGACGTATGGGAGTCCCCATCTCTGTCCACACATCATCCACCACTACTCCACATGCTCACGGCACTGGGATTCACTGGCACTCTAAAACTGAGTGATTTTGCCTAACAGCTCTCACAACATCTCTCTTCTCTCTCTCTCTGCACAAACTCCTCCTCTGCAGTTTCCTGCGCTTTTCCTTTTCTCTTCTCCAGTTTTCTGGTGTCATTTGCTGGTTGAAAGGTGAACTGCTGGCTCCATCCTTATATTGTCCTACATACAGAACCATCCTTCTAACTACTAATAGTGCTGTTCTCCTGACTGTTCGGGAGCGCAGTATCTGCTAAGGCAATCATTTCTGAGGCTCACGCAATTGCATTATCCCTCAACTAGGCAATTTTGCTAGGAAACACCAAAACAGGAGTGGCCTTCTTTTCCTTTAAGCCCCTTCTACTCCCTCTTACCCTAAGCCAGCTGGGTGCCCGGTTCACTAATCCATTCCTCCATTTCCACCCTACTAATTGCTCCCCCAGGGAGCAGCATGCTTTCAAGATTGTCTTTTTCTCCTTCAGATGTCTAATTTGAGCTTTCGTGTAGACAAAGTACTCACATCTGCCACAATTGTATTTATCCTGAAACTCCTTCTCCGGTTGTGGACTGATAAGGCAGACTGTGCACTGAGGAAACCTTCCAATTGTACTGTGCTTCATCCCAGTTACAAAAAATTTTAGAAAATGATGAACTTTTAACATGTAGGGAAAGGTTAATGAAAACTATTCCCAAATGCATTGCTGCTCTGATTTTGCATTGTTCCAGAGATAAAGGAGATTTTATCTCCTCTTAGAGCACACAGGTTTCTCTGGTTGCCTAGCACGTTTCCCCACCTCCCTCTCCTCTCCTCTGTCTCTTATCTGATTGCTCCACTAGATGCCGTTTGATCATGGTGAGTCACTACCTGCAGAGTCTTATCTCGAGCAATGTAAATAAATAACAAGCTTTTACCCCTGAGAGCTTTGTAGCCTTGTGTACTTCAGTTTATGAAGCTCCTGCAGTCATGTCACTGTAACCGGAATAGTTAGGAATAACAGAGCTGATATATAAATCACTGCTACAGAACCACCCATAGCCTAACCTGGAAGTGTGAGTCTAAAGGTGTCTGGGACTCTGTGAAACAGAATTGTGTGAAAACCCCTTGTAGATGAGTGATACTGGCTTGTCTAATATCCCTTTTGCTTCTTAAAGATTCAGTGAGTCGGAAGCAAATTGAGAATTTGTTACATCCAACAGAGGGCACTTGAGCCTCTCAGCTCCTTTCCCATAATGCTTCATTTACCGTAGCAAGCCGAATGAGAGTGATAATAAAGAAAATCACAGAACATCCAATTGCATAAAAACATATGTTTATTATTAGCTACATAGCAAAACAGAAAAGACAGACAGAGACAGATAGATAGATAATAGATAGATAGATAGATAGATAGATATGGGATAGATAGATAGTATAGGAAAAGATAGATAGATATGGGATAGATAGATAGATAGATAGATAGATAGATAGATAGATAGATAGATAGATAGATAGATAGATAGATTGAAAGAATGGGTTATGGAAGAATCAGAAGAAGAATTTTGATAATAATATCAATTTATTATGAAGTAATTTCAGGGCCAGTCAATTCCCCAAAGCTGGCGCATAGGATTGATGAGCTGGGATGAAACTTAGTAAGTGCAAACATATGGCAATCGAGTGTTGCACCTCAAAGAGACCCACTGGCCACCTGGGGGGAGATAAAAGAATTAGGGTTATTAAGGTTAGAAGAAGAGGGACAGATACAGTGATATATGATTTTTAGACTTCACTTTGCTCAGGGTTTATTTCTAGTCATTAACTATATTGATATGTAGAGGTGCAAGGGAGCTGAGTATAAAGTACGATAGTAGCAGAAGTTTATATTACATTCCCAAACTTTCAAAAGGAAGCATTTACATCATTACTTAGTGAAGTTAATAAAAGACAAGTTCATGTTTAAATATGGTGGAATCCCTGTGGGCTAGTGGCATGGCTCATACAGTGAAGGAAATAATTATTTGATCCCTTGCTGATTGTGTAAGTTTGCCCACTGACAAATACATGAACAGTTTATAATTTTTTAAAGGGGAGGTTTTAAATTTTTAAAATTGAGAGATATACTATCCAAAATAAAATCCAGAAAATCACATTATATAAATTATACAAATTTATTTGCATTTTGCAATGAGAAATAAGTATTTGATCCCCAACCAACCATTAAGAGTTCTGGCTCCTGCAGACCAGTTAGACGCTCCTAATCAACTCGTTACCTGCATTAGACGCTGTCTTAAATTTGTCACCTTTATAAAAGACTCCTGTCCACAGACTCAATTAATCAGTCAGACTCTAACCTCTACAACATGAGCAAGACCAAAGAGCTTTCTAAGGATGTCAGGGTCAAGACCATAGACCTGCACAAAGCTGGAATGGGCTGAAAAACCATAAGTAAGATGCTGGGTAAGAAGGAGACAACTGTTGGTGCAATAGTAAGAAAATGGAAGAAATACAGAATGACTGTCAATCGACATCGATCTGGGGCACCATGTAAAGCCTCACCTCCTGGGGTATCCTTGATCATGAGGAAGGTGAGAAATCAGACTAAAACTACACAGGGAGGAACTTGTTAATGATCTCAAGGCATCTGGGACCACAGTCACCAAGAACACCATTGGTAACACATTATGCCGTATTGGTTTAAAATCCTGCAGTGCCCACAAGGTCCCCCTGCTCAAGAAGGCACATGTGCAGGCCCATTTGAAGTTTGCCAATGAACACCTGGATGATTCTGTGAGTGATTGGGAGAAGGTGCTGTGGTCAGATGAGACAATTATTGAGCTCTTTGGCATTAACTCAACTCGCCGTGTTTGGAGGAATAGAGATGCTGCTTATGACCCAAAGAACACCGTCCCCACTGTCAAGCATGCAGATGGAAACATTATGTTTTGGGGGTCTTTCTGTGCTAATGGCACAGGACTACTTCACCGCAGCAATGGGAAAATGGATCGAGCCATGTACTGTAAAATCCTGTCCTTCCCTCCGCCAGGACATTAAAAATGGGTCGTGGCTGGGTCTTCCAGCAAGACAATGACCCAAAACATACAGCCAAGGCAACAAAGGATTGGCTCAAAAAGAAGCACATTAAGGTCTTGGAGTGGCATAGCCAGTCTCCAGACCTTAATCCCAAAGAAAACTTATGGAGGGAGTTGAATCTTCAAGCGACAGCCTCAAAATCTTAATGATTTAGAGATGATCTTCAAAGAGGTGTGGAGAAAATCTCCTCCTGACATCTGCTCAAACCTCATCATCAACTACAAAAAACATCTGACTGCTATGCTTGCCAACAAGGGTTTTGCCACCAAGTATTAAGTCCTGTTTACCAGAGGGATCAAATACTTATTTCTCACTGCAAGATGCAAACAAATTTATATAATTTATACAATATGATTTTCAGAATTTTATTTTTGATAATCAATCTCTCAAGTTAACCTACCCTTAAAATTATAGACTGTTCATGTCTTTGTCAGTGGACAAACTTACACAATCATCAAGGGATCAAATAATTATTCCCTTCACTGTAAATCTACAGCAATTTTCAATACAATACATGTAAACGGGGGTTTAAAAAAATCTGGAAAAAATTTGCACTCTGAATATTTACTATATTTCAATCTATAAGTTGAAATTTATGGCAAATCCATGTCAAAATATACATGTGGAATTTTAACCCTCAATTAACTCTAAAAACAGCAAAAACAAATTTTACCCTTCTAATGTGGCTGTTGTGGCAACTCCAGATACAGATGGAGATAGTAGTATAAACATTATGTTATCATAACTCCAGCAAAGTTATTTATGACACTTTAGGTAATATCACATATAAGACAAAACTAAATATAAAATAAGAGTAAATAAAAGGGTTAAAAAATTTGAGCAGATCCAAAAATATTTACATCAATGTGGTAATAGTAACCATCTCCTGTACTTACTGTTTGTATTCATAGCAGTGCACCATTGACCATAGCGTCTGCGTTGACCACAACCCCAGTTGGTATAATTCAGTCTGCTTCCATCAATATTCCGGTATGGATAGCACTAGAAATAAGTTAAAAAAAAGTTGAAAAATTATCTAAAAAATACGTCTTTTTTTCTTATGTTCCGAACTATGTTGGGGCTAACGGAACAGCTTCCAAACAGAAAATGCTTATATACAGAGTAGAGATTCTACATACAGCACAGGAAAAACAGAAATTAGCATGGAAAATAATCACACTGAAATAAATAAAACTCAGGCAAGAACACTGAGTTGTTGTTTTTTTTAGTTTGCTTGATTTTATGCAGAATACATTTTTCTGCAGGGAAATCCGCCAAAGAAATATGCACAAAATTGTATGGATTTGTAAAATTTTTGCTGATTTACGGCTGTAAATTATAGAAAACATAGGCAAAAAAAGTATAATGTTTAAAAAACCTGCAGGTTCCGATCCACAAGAACAGATTTTATTGCAGATTAATTATAAATTTTGCGGTGGCTTGAAAGTAATAGAAAAATCCGGCTGACTATTGTCTTGTGTGTTTGGGGGTTCTAACTCTAATTCCCTGTAAAGTCCATTGATTACCTCTATATGCAGGTAATTGTAGCCGCCAAAACAGCGTTTAGATGTTGATCGAGTTTTCAAATGAAAAATCAGTGGAGGTAAAAAAAGTTCAAAATTTATTCAATGCAAGCATTGGAAGTCACACAGTAACAGTCAGCAGCCTGTATAACCCATGTGTCTTCTAACCCAGACAAAGGAAGTTCCCAACCTTTATAGCCCAATCCCTACCCCCTTCTACAAGAATACTTGAATCAATCGTCTTTAACTAATAAAACTAAATCTAATTCTATACGTTAATTTAAAGTTATGGGTGTCATTTTCTTACTCAAACAAAGTAAGTCCCTGATCAAAGTTTGTCCCTGATCAATGGCTCCTTTGGTCAGCCACATGTGCTAGTAATTTATCTTGGAGCCAGGATGTCTCACTGAGGAAGGGTCCCTAATTAACATTCCTTTCTGCTGAGATCTATGCATCCTGTTCTTATGGCTGATTACAACAAATTTATATATATTTATATTTATATAATATATATATATATTTTATATATATATATATATATATATATATAATATATATAAAATCGTATAAAAGATACAAATATTACCCTCACACAGGTGTAGCAGAGTCTAGCTTGACCATGATATCACGGCTTTTTGTGTTATCTGCTCTCATCTGTAAACAACGGCCATTGAAAAGGATTGAGAAAGTAGAGATAACACTATATACCGTGATATCATGGTGCATTATCTATTCTTTTTAGTTTTGCTACATCTGTATGTGCAGGAGTCAGAGACAGATTGAAAAGTCCTGGTCTCTGAGGCAATACGATTCATGGGCTTGTTAAAACCCAGAATGCTTTTTTCTTGTACCATGGTCAGTTTCCAAAACTGATGAATGAGGCCAAGGCAATGATGTCCCATCATAGTGATGTCACACGATATGACTTCATCATTCACCAGCTGCTACAGGGCTTTACATCCCCACATGGCATCACATCAATACGGACACAAAGTCCTTGTTGCTTATTTGTCTCAGCAGAGCGTGAAGGACTAAACTGTGATGGAGTAAAATGCCCTGAAAATATATGACACAGTTCAGCTTTGAGCATTCCATTACTCTGGGAAAACCAGACTCTCTGAGGAGCCAAGCTTCCCCTACAGTCATCCATCTACCACACAAGGCACACATGTCATCAAGACAGTCTGGTTCCCTAAAAAAGGAGCCCTACTTCTTATGAGGTGTGCCACTATGCACAGGCCTCCTGTTCTCCTATTGCAGTGGCTTTGGAAAAGGGTAACAAAGTCTCATTGGATATACAGTTGAAACCAGAAGTTTACATCCACTATATAAAGAGACACATCTGTATGTTTTTCTCACTATCTGACATGAAATCAGAATAAACCTTCCCCATTTTAGGTCAATTAGGAACCAACATTATTTATAATTTGCCAAATGCCAGAATAATGAGAGAGAAAATATTTTAAGGCATTTTATTAACTTCTGCAAAGACAAAAGTTTCCATACATTTCATTAGTATTTGGTAGCATTGCCCTTTAACTATATGACTTGGGTCAAACATTTTAGATTCTCCCTCAAGCTTCTCACTATAACTGGTAGGAATTTTGGCCCATTCCTCCTGACAGAAATGGTGTAACTGAGCCATGTTTGTAGCTCGCTTTGCTTGCACCTGTCTTTTCAGCGTTGCCTATAAATTTTCAATAGGATAGAGATCAGGGCTTTGTGATGACCACTCCAAAACATTGACTTGGCTATCCTTAAGCCACTTTGTAACCAGTTTGGCAGTATGCTTCAGGTCATTATCCATTTGGAAGACCCATTTCCGCCCCAAGCTCTAACTTCCTGGCTAATGTCTTGAGATGTTGCTCAGTATTGCCACATAATCTTCTTTCCTCATGATGCCATCTATTTTGCGAAGTGCGCCAGTCCCTTCTGCTGCAAAACAACCCCACAACATGATGCTGCCACCCCCGTGTTTCACAGTTGGGATGGTGTTCTTAAGGTCCCAAGCTTCTCCCTTTTTCATCCAAACGTGACAATTGTCATTATGGCCAAGCAGTTCAATTGTAATTTTGTCAGACTACAGGACATGTCTCTAAAAATTTAGGTCTTTGCTCCTGTGCATTTGCAAACATTAAACTGGCTTGTATATGTTTCTTTTGGAGTAATAGCTTCTTCCTGGCAAAGTGGCCTTTCAGCCTATGTTAATACACTACTTGTTTCACTCTGGATAATAATAGAATCTTATCAGCTTCTGCCAGCATCTTCACAAGGTCTTTTGCTTTTGTTCTTGGGTTGATATGCACATCTCTAAGACACATCTCTAAGACACAGAACTTGCCTCCTTCCTGAGTGGTATGATGGCTGGACATTCCCATCTTGTTTGTACTTGCATATAATTGATTGTACAGATGAACGAGGCACCATCAGGTATCTGGAAATTGCACCCAAGAATGATCCAGACTTGTGCAAGTCCAGAATTCTCTTCCTGATATCTTGGCTGATTTCTTTAGACTTTCCCATGATGTTACACACATGAGCAGGGAGTTTCTGGTGTGCATTAAAAAAAAAAAAAAAAACTAAAACATCCACAGATGTGTCTCTAATTAACTTAGATGTTGCCAATAAACTTATCAGAAGCTTCCAAAGACATGACCTCATCATATGGGCTGTCCCAAACTGTTTAAAGGCAGAGTAATCCTGGTGTATGAAAACTTTTGACTTTCCAGAAAGTAATAAAAATGCCTTAAAAACTTCTCTCTCTCATTATTCTGGCATTTGGCAAATAAAAAATAATTTTAGTTCCTAATTGACCTAAAAGGTCTATCCGTGTTTCGTGTCAGATAGTGGGAAAAACATGCAGATGTGTCTTTTTTCATAGTGGATGTAAAGTTCTGGTTTCAACTGTAAGTACCACTTACTGTATTTCTCTTCCAAACACCAATCCAAACATAGCTAGAATTACGACAAGTTCTCCGCAGGAATTTTCTCAGAAAAATATTTGTTCTCCAGTTATGAATGGAGCTCAGATTTCCACTCCAACAACGGCAGGCGCTCTGAAAGAAGAGCAAAAGGAGAGAAAATGTAAGTGTTATATGACAATACCGGTATACACTGCAGGTATATCATAGTAAAAGTGCATGTGCAGTATGGAGGAGAGGGCCCTGTTACTGCTACTTGTAGTGCTCCTTTAATTAGTTTTCCATCTCACTGTTCTAAAGTAAATTGGTGGCGGTGCAATCAAATAAATAATTCTTACCGTCCCTCTTTCCAGCACTGCCGTTCCTGCTGGTACTAGTTTGGGGAATGGAGAGTAGTAGGATCCCAGCCAGGTTCCCCTTATTTCAACTATAGCAGACACAGCTGAATGTTTATGTGCTGGTTGGGGTAAGGGTGCCAATCCTGTCCCACCATTTAGCACTTCTCCTAAGATGTAGGCCCCTGATTACGTCATTGTGCTGTCTACATCTCTCCCCAGGAAGAACAGTATCTGTAGATGACAAACTGGGAATGGGGAGAATTGAATATCTTTTACTTGGACCAGGAGTACTCTCATGTTCAGGGGGCACAGTGGAGATTATAGTTCACTTCAGGGGGAATATAATTTATTTTGTAAATCAAAGTGGGGGATAATAAACTGTAGGGGGCAGGGTGGGGATTATAATTATTTTTAGGATTAAGAGTGGAAATTGTAGAACATTTCATGGGGCACAGTGGGGATTATAGTTAATCTAAGGAGGCACAGAAAGGATTATAATTCATTTTAGGGAGCAGAGTGAGGAGTATAATTAATCTATGGGAATCACAATAGGGATTATAGTTCATTTTAGGGGGAAAGTGGGGATAATACTTCATTTCAGGGGTGGACAGTGGTGATGATAATTAAATTAAGGGGCTTAAGTGAAAAAAGGGAGCTCGTTGATACATTTTGAAATGTTGGTATAATAGGTGGATATCATGTTCTCTTACCCATAGCACACCATTTGTGTGTTATTCAGTTATATATATACATACCTGAGCGCTATGGAACGTCCTAGGGTAAAAGAAAACATGGTAGACGCACACTCCTGTTTTGGGACAGACAGCATCTTCTATTTTTGCAGTCGCATCAGGCTCAATACGGTCACTTTCTTGACTCAGGGACGAGTCTTTTTCATCATACTCATCCTTGTCGTAGGCTTCATCAATTGACTCATCGAGGTTATTGTCTTCTTCATTGGCAGGTGTCAACAACTGGTCAGAGGTTAACTCAGCATAATCTCCTGGGAACAGAACATATATGTTTGAAGCCCTCAACCACTACTGTAGGCTTAATCACCCTTAGGAGTTGATGTCCATTTTTGCCTGGTGGGTTTAAAAGCCTTATACATGGGCTGATTACTGGCTCAACATATGTTTGTAGGAACATTTATTACTGATGGTCTTCCCATGTAAAAGGTTGTGCACCAGTCAGCTCATTGGTCAGCTGATCACATCTTTTATGTGGGGGTAAAAATAGTTTGTTGGCAGGATGTCTGCCACACATAATGAAAGTGGGCAGTTGCACAATGGGTGGTAAATTTTGAAGAATCCTACGTGTGGCTGTTCACCCCCGACAATTGAACAGTGTGGAGGCACCTTAAAGGGGGCAATGGTGTAGCTATAAGGAGCAGAGGGAATGGTCTGACTTGCATGGCATACCTGCCAACTCTTCCAGCAATTTGGAAGAGTTATCAAGGCTCCTTGACACTGTGCAACTACGATGCTCAGATGATGCACACTTAATAGCTGCACCAACGCCATACACAGCTGGTGCCAGCTGTAAAGCACAGTCAGGCTTAAAACCATCTAAGTGGCTGACAGAGGGAAGGGGCCCCTCCTGTCACCCATTGACACCACCACTTCATAGGGTGCTGAGGGTTGCAATGGCAGCCAAAAGCCAAATAATGGCGCTGCCAGAGAGAGTCTAATACACTGCCTGTTGTTAATACTAGAAAAACAGTCATCTATTGTTAAGTGATCAAATAGCCTATTTCCATATAGGGACTGAAAAAAAGAAAAAGAAAATAAATGACATATGTTTGAACAAATAAAAATGAGTAAAAAGAAACAAAACTGGATTCCCCAATAAAAAAACCTTTATTTTTGTTAAAAAAATAAAAAGGGTATGCGTAACAGTTATACCTGTAATCATACCATCTATAAAAATATAATGTTATTTAAAAAGTCAGAATGATATTTTTTGCTCATCCAGCTTCAGCCTCTCAAAACGGATGAAAGTGATTAAAAGCTCTTATTATTCCCAATATGGTGCCAAAGAGAATGTCAACTGATTCCACAAATAAAAAATGGGATTTTTTTTGTGGCAATTATAATTTATCAATGTGGGGAGGGGCGTGTAAAGCAGCAAACTCATAGTAACGTATCTTGTAAGGCCGGAAAAAGCCAGACGTCCATCCAGTTCAGTCTGTATAAGTCAGGACACAAGCTCTAGCTACCTCACTGCTAAGAAGGGCTGATTGACTTGCTTTTATAAATCAGTAGGTGCTCATTACAGACAATAATTGGCTTATGTAAATGAAGCCTAAGGCCATTGTCACACTTTTGCCACTTTTGTCAATTTTGTCAGGTTTCCATTGGACTTTGATGGCTACAAGAAAAAAAAAGATCACAGAAAAATGGAACATTTACTCAAAAATACACCAGGGCCTTACTTACAGCTAAATGGGTGGACTAGAGACTGAACCCAGTAGGGGGCAATATAAACCCCAGTGCTACCTGGGAGAGATATAACAGGTGCAGATAACTAATGAGCAGCAGCTCACACACCCTCCACTAGGGCAACATCTGAATGATAAAAAACAGCACCTTAAATAGGTACCAGTTCACACTAGTATGCAAAAAGCCACAGTTTAATACATGGGGAGATTGCACAAATACAAAAAAAAACTGATAAAAAAAAACCCACTTAACCCCCTTTATATGCATGGGGGGGGGTTGGTTTGCAGGTCCCAAAATTTGTGTATAGTAAGCGATAAAAAGGGGTGAAATTTTAAATTTTTACATTTGGGCGTGTGGGCACCACTGGTTTACAGCCTATTATGGCCCCAGCATTTTTTTGGGTGTTAAAAACACAAAATACTAAAAAACCCTTTTTGCTCCCCGGGTATTTTTAGGAAAAAAAAAGGAAAAAAAGACATACGGGAAAAATTTTTAAATATGAGGTATTATTTGATTAGGGGCCACTAAAAGTTAAACCAGCCCCCCCAAAAAACCCTTTTTAAAGGGTTCCCTCGTATCTTGCAAGCCCTTACACTAAAAGTTCCCGAAAAAATTCCCAAAAAAAAATTGTGACATTATTTCCCAAAAAAAATGCAACGGGCCCAAACCAACAGTCAAGGGGCCGGGACTATAGGATTAACCCATAGGAGGAAAAAACAAGCCGTAGGTACTTGGGAAAAGATACAGGTGCAGGAAATTTGCTGACATAACCACACCCATCCCTGGGGGGGAAAAATTAGATTAAAAAAAAACTGCACATTGAATTGATCCATTTAACCCCAAAGTATGCGGGAAAAAGTCACAGTATAAACGGGGGAGATTTGCCAAAGCATAAATAAGATGGGGAAAAACCGCTCACACCCCCCTTCTATGTATAAAGGGGGTGGTTGTGGAAATTTTAATTGCATTTTAGATAATTGATAAAAAGGGGGGTGCCAAAAAACCCCTTGTGGGTTTTTAGCAAAAATTTAGGGGCAAAAAAGTATATTCAGCTGAGGAGGAACCAAAGGTGAGCGAGCAGCTAAAAAGTTGATAAAAAAAATTTCTTGCCCTTTTCCTTTTACTACACCCTTTGGGGAATCCTTAATACAGTATGTGTAAAAATAGCCAAGTCTAACTGAACTAAAGAGCATATGTCATTTTTCTTTTAAAGTAACTTTTATACCCACGGTGGCAAAAAATTTTTTTTAAAACTTAAAAAGCCTAAAGGGCCCATACATGCCCAATACTTTAAAAATTTAATTTGACGACGGTTGTTCCTTCTGATCCAACAATGCATATGCACATTCAGCAAAGCATGCATGTGATGTCAGTGGGAGAGTAGAGAAAATGTTACAGAAACCTCTGGGGGAAATAAAAGGATCGGACATGTTGAAATCCAATTCCCCGGGGCCAAATTAAAAACCTTTAGATAGTTGGCTGGTTGGGTTTGGTTGACTATTGCCCAAAATGCACAATATGGAAAAAAGCTAAGCATCCTTTGGATTATTGGCACAGTATGTTATTTTTAGTTTTTTTCAATACTTTCAATGTCTTTTTTTTGGATTAAAAATCAGACAAAATTAAAAACATGAATAACAAAAAAACTACAAACCAGTAAATTTTAATTTTTAAAACTGTTTTATGGAGGACTTAATCCTAAAGTGGTTTATTTACCTCCATATATATGTGAGAAGCAGATTAAACCCCCCACCCTTCCCTCTGTGGGTCAGGGAGCCTCCGGGTTAATTTTTACAAATCCTTATATTTTTTTGATCAAGGAGGGAAATTGAACAAAAACACTATTTCATCTGTCTGGGGAGATTTTTGGGAAAGGTCAAAAACAACAGTGGGAAAGGGGAAATTTCCCAGACAGTTTTTTCCCAATTTCCAATGGGTTTTCTTAAGACATCAAGTATTTCTAGATTTGACTCCAATACTTTTCCCCCACCCAGAATGAATAATAGAGCATGGGCCCAGAAAAATTCTTTTCTGAATGAGTTATTTCGGTATCTTGTACTCACCAGATTCTTGAGCAAAGGGTTGGTCCCCCCCAAAAAAAGCAGTATGGAGGCCCTTTATGACGCGTCCTTTTCTCACTTTTTTTTGGTTGTGTTCTGCTGTTTGAGGTGTTTGAGGTCTTCTCTTTTATAACAGTATTTTAGGAACTTGGAAGAACATGGAGCTGATAAGAACTGGTGCAAAAATCAATAGAAAAAGCATAAATGGTTTTCCCAAGTGTAAAAGGCTCAAATAGGGTTTTGGCTCACTTTCCTGTATTTTTTTTAACTTAGATAAAAGAAACGTTTTTTAAAATTTTAGTTTTTCAAATTAAATTTTTGAAAGACAAATTTCATTTTATCATCTAAGTAATATTGTAAGGGGTTTACCTCCCAAAAACCAAACTGCCTAAAATTGGGGTTATACCCCCTGGGAAACCCCCAAAGTGACGAGGAAAAGGGAAAAAAAGGTTTTTGGGAAATTTTTAGTTTTTAGACTCCATAAAACCCACCATCCAAAACAGCTTTGAAGATGAGACTTCCATAATTTTATAGACAATCATCTTGGCTCTCATACGTAAATTTGACTTGCAACTATTTAGCATATGCTTAGTTATGCAGATTCTTGTCCTGTAATTGCATTGTTAGGCTATGTTCACACGGCTTAACTGCGGGACGTAATTACGCCCCGCAATTACGCCGTGTGGACGGGGGCGGGGCGGGAGCGGGGGAGGGAGTGGGGGGCCGGCACTTCACCGGCCCATTGACTTGCATTACCAGCGGCGCGTATACGCCGCTGGTAATTCACATGTCACTTATCTCCCCGCCCGGCGGATTCGCCGAGCAGGGAGAGGAGACGTAATCCATATTTCTCTATGAGAACTGTGGATTACCGTAATGAATGGACCGTTTTCAGCCCGTAATTTGCGCACTTCGGCGCATAATTACGGACCGAAATACGGCCCATTTTAAGCCGTGTGAACATGGCCTTACTGTTTTTCATCAGGTGGTGGGACAATCGTTTTTTCTTGTTACTACAAATTACAACCTATTCTCACATTCCCTATTAGCTCAGTTTGTTATTAGGATGATTCCCAAGCAAAATGACGCTGTTAACAATAGGGAAGCAGCCATGAAGAACATTTCTCAAGAAAAGAGAAACCGCAGCATCCAGAACATCGAAAACGTATTTAGCCCAAGAAAATTGCAGTGAAGCCCTGACAGCTGGAAGAATATGAAATGTAGTCCATCCATCCATTCCAAAGCCAAGAGGTGCGTCCAGGCAAAATATCAGAGGCAACAAGTTGGCTCATCACAAGGTCTATCAGTTCTGAGGTGACAGACACAGCAGTGGCTTTGTAAGAGTGAGATCACAGACGCCTATGCAAGCACCATATAACACGCATTACACAGGTCTGGAATGATGGCCTGAAAAAAGGTGAGGAAGCCGCGACTTCAATCTTGTCGTAAGAAGCGTCGGCTCAAGTTTGCAAAAAAGTATGAAAAATGGAAGATTTGGAGTGATGAGATGAAAGTCAATAGACCGGGCTCTGATGGGGGAAATTCGGTCTGGAAGAATCAAGGGAAAAAGGGGCAAGCGGATCAATAAATTAAAGGAACTGTCAAGTTCGGTGAAGGAAGCCTGATGATATGGGGATGTTTTTTCCTAGCCAAAGGCGTTGGATACTTGACCTGGATCGATGTTGATCTCAATGCTGAGCTATATGTGAGTGTCCTACAAGATGAGTTACATAACTAAGTAAATGCAAAATAGTTGCAAGTCAAATTGATATATGAGACATCCAAAGTGATTGTCTACAAAATGATGGTAGTCTCACGTTCAAAGCTCTTGTGGTGGGTGAGATTTAGAGCCTGAAAGTCAAAAGTTCAAAACATTGTTACCCTTCTGCTTGGGACTGTATATTGTGAGAATCAAAAGAACCCATGTTCTTTTGCTAATGGTGCTTAGATGTGATAACTGTAATTATTGAGTGCTCTCTAGATGGTACTGTTAATGTTGGCATGGTGTGGCCAGGGTTATACTGGTCCAACATAGGATACCAGGGCATCTTCCAGTGGATCCAGCCTTTGACACGATACAAACCTATTGAGCTGATTTTAGAGGCAATTACTTACCACCATGGAACATTTCTCATAATACTTTTGCGTATGTGGAACCCCCACTCAACACTGTGGGTGAATCCTGGCTTCTTTCAAGATTAGGGATGAGCGATATTATCAGCAAAAGTTGAAATCGGCACAGTTTTTAGGCTTATCAGAAATTTCTGATCACGCGATAGTTTAGGTGACAATCTTACAGATAATCTATTAATATCGCGCCATTTTCAGCGCTTCCTGTCATTTTGGTGGCCAGCCAATCAACTCCTAGGAGAGAGGGGGGTGAGGAGGATGTACAACGTCACCACTTTGCGGTGTATGGATCTCATGTGACCTCGTTTTATCTATGCAACTGCATTTCCTGTTCAGCTCATTTTCTGTCTATGCCACTTCACAGCAGGATGTGTCTGCGTTTAAACCAATAGCGTTCAAACAGCTCGAAGATAGTCTCTTCTAATACAAAAACCATCCACCACTACAGTTTAAAATAGAGTTAGATTAGAGAATTTCACTTCTTATTTATTTAGAGAAATTTTTTAAAAAGAATCTTCTGGTGTGTCCAGCCGTGGGGATGCGGGAGGTTGTTGTTGGGGGGGGAGCGGAGGGAAAGTTTTTGATGGAAGGGAGTAGGGGGCAGCTCAGTGTGTCTGTTACCTCATGAAACAGGGGGGCCCTGGCTACCTAATAAAAAACGTGGCCCGGCTACCTAATAGAAACAGGGGTCCCTAGCTACCTAATAGAAACGGGGGGCCCTGGCTACCTAATTGAAACGGGGGCCCTGGCTATCTAATAGAAACACGGAGCCCTAGCTACCTAATAGAAATGGGGGGCCCAATATCTCACAGCTCTTAAAAATGAATTGGTCCTTTGACGGGGTTTTGGAAAGTTTGGGAATACAATTGTTTTTCCCCGAATTCGGTCGCATACTTCTATATGAGCTTACACTATGGATCTATTTCATGTAGTAAATGTTATTCCCTTTTGTATCTTGTCTCGTCTGTCCCCCAACTGTGCAGTTCATATAATGTCTTTCTTTCAAATAGATGATTAGTAAAAAGGCGAATTGTTTCTAACGAAGTGGAATTCTTTTTAGAATTCGGGAAAACTTCGGTTCGGAACGAATCGAACTTTGGGGTACTTCGGGTGAACGAAGTGTGTTTTTGATTGATAAAAGGGCTGCGAGCACATGGCGCTACAAGGGGCACAGCACTCGGGGAGGAAGAAGGGCAGCCTGCATGACATGTGCAGAGTGAACCCAAATCAGAGACCGGGGGGATTTGTGACGTCACCGCACATATAAGACCGAGCGCGCCGCGGGGACTCACACCCCTCTCACTGACGACAAAAAGGGCTGCGCGGTGATAGCCTTTTTAAAAACGATTTTTACACACTTTTTTTTGTGGGGTTCTCAGCTTGCTCAGAGACGTTCTCTAATTCTTTTTCAAATTTTTTGGGGTATTGGATCTAAATCCAGTGTGCGCCACTGACGCAATACTTCAATATCCAAGTGGGATCTAACCAGTTCCTGTTGTTTTCATTTAAAGAAACACGTTTTTACAATACAAATACCACTTCTTTTTTGGGGCTGCTAAATTTCTATTGCGCAATTTACATCCGGGGGTTTTAATTAACTTGTTTTGCTGGTTGCTGACAAAAAAAAAACCGCTTTTCAACGCCAAAATATATATTTTTTTTTTGGAGCCTAATTCACAAGCAAAGCAAATTAAAAACGTATCTCTTTTTTGTGGGGCGTAAAAACCCAATTGTAACACCACAAAGCTCTATTTTTGTGCGGCTCAATTCTTTGGCGCAATTAATCCAGGGGTTAATTAAGCGTTGTTTTGCGGGTGTGCTGACAAAATAAACCGTCTTTTTCAACGCCAAATAATATATTTTTTTTTGGTAGCCTAACAAAAGAAAAGGCAAATTACAACTGAATCTCTTTTTGGGGGCGTAAAAAAAACCCCGAAAATTTGTAACACCAACAAAGCCTAGTTTTGCGGCCAATTCTTTGCCAAATTTTACATCCAGGGGTTAATAACTTGTTTTGCTGGTGTGCGGACAAAAAAAAACCGTCTTTTTAAAACGAAAATATAAAATATTTTTTTTTGGTAGCCTAATTCACAAGCAAAGGCTAATTACAACTGAATCTCTTTTTGTGTGGCGTAAAAAACACGCAATTGTAACACGCTAAAAAGCTACTAGTTTGGTGGGGGCCAAATTTCTTTGGCGAAATTTTTACACCCAGGGTTAATTAACGTTTTTTTTTGCTGTGTGCTACAAAAAAACCTCTTTTTCCCCCAAATTAAATATATTTTTTTGGGACCAAATTCAAAAGAAAAGGGCTAATTACAACTGACTCTTGTTTTTTGGGCGAAGAAAACACCAATTGTAAACGCACAAAGCACAAATTTTGTGGGGGGCTCAATTCTTGGCGCAATTTACACCGGGTTAATTTAAGCTTTTTTGCTGGTGTGCTGACAAAAAAAAACCGTCTTTTTCAACGCCAAATATAATATTTTTTTTTGTAGCCTAATTCACAACAAAGGCAATTACAACTGTATCCTTTTGTGTGGCGTAAAAACACGAAATTGTAACACGCTACAAAGCTACTAGTTTGTGCGGCTCAATTCTTTGGCGCAATTACATCCAGGGGTTAATTAAGCTTGTTTTGCGGTGTCTGACAAAAATAAACCTCTTTTTCAACGCCAAAAATATTTTTTTTTTTTGGTAGCCAATTCCCAAGCAAAGCTAATTACAACTGTATCCTTGTTGTGGGGGGCGTAGAAAAACGCAATGTAACACGCACAACCCTTTTTTTGTGCGTAAATTTCCTTGGCGAAATTTACATCCGGGGTTAATTAAGCGTTGTTTTGCTGTGTCTGAAAAAAAAACCGTCTTTTTCAACCCAAATATATATATATTTTTTTGGTACCTAATTCACAAGCAAAGGCTAATTTACAACTTAATCTCTTTTTGGGGGGGGCGTAGAAAACACCAATTGAAACCCAAACAAACTACTTTTGTCGGCTCAATTTTTTGGGCGAAATTTTAAAACCGGGGTTAAATTTAAAGCGTTGTTTTGCTGGTGCTGACAAAAAAAAACCGTCTTTTTCAACCCAAAATATATATATATTTTTTGGTAGCCAATTCAAAACAAGGCTAATTACAACTGTATCTCTTTGTTGGTGGCGTAGAAAACACGCAATTGTAACACCTAAAAAGCTACATTTTGTGCCTAAATTTTTTGGGGCGAAATTTTACACCATGGTTAATTAAGCTTTTTTTTGCTGGTGGCTGACAAAAAAAAACCGCTTTTTAAACCCCAAATATTATTTTTTTTTTGGGTAGCCTAATTCACAAGCAAAGGCTAATTACAACTGTATCCTTTTTGGTTTGGCGAGAAAACACGAAAAATTGTAACACCAAAAAAGCTACTATTTGTGGGGTTTTAATTTTTTTGGCGCAATTTACATCCAGGGGTTATTAACGTTTTTTTTGCTGGGGGCTGAAAAAAATAAACCGCTTTTTCAACCCCAAATATAAATTTTTTTTTGGTAGCCTAATTCACAAGCAAAGGCTAATTACAATTTATCCTTTTGTTGGCGTAAAAAAACACCAATTTAACACGCTACAAAGCTCAGTTTGTGGTGGCCAATTCTTTGCGCAATTTACACCCAGGGGTTAATTAAGGGGGCTTTGTTTTGCTCTGTGCGAAAAAAATAAACCTTTTTTTCAAAACCGAAATATAACATTTTTTCTTGTAGCTAATTCACAAGCAAAGGGTTTAATTTAAGCCTGTTTGGTTTTAATTTAGTAAAACACACAGTGCTTGTAAACGACACAACAAGAAATTTTTCCTGGCCCTTTTGTGGAGCGCAATTTTTTTCCAAAGGGGGTTCCCCAAGCTTGTTACTGGTTCTTTGGAGTCAAAAACAGGGTTAATTTATCATATACAGATAGCTTCTCAAACAGTGTCTTACATTTAAACAAACATATTCAGACAGAGAGGTGCAGGCTCTGCAACGCGATGGCAGTGGCACAAACATTCCTGAGCGGGCCCGGGGTCGCAGCACAGCAAGGGGACGTCGCAGCAGGGGCATCGTGAGGCCACAACGCCGCGTCATCTACGGCCGTGTGTTGTTCAGCACCCAAGGGGTTTCTTGATTGGTTGACTAGGTCATCCCTTCCCCCAGATGACTCTGACAACCCCAGCCAAGAATGGGTGGGAACCCAACACAACACTTTATTGGCAGGGCCCGGGAGCGGGTCAGCGGCCCTCACCTGTCCTCACCCCCCCTCTGTCCCATCCATTTCCACACCAGGGACTACTATGGGGGTTGGGCCACGCCACAAAATAGGGGAAAACAATTGGGAGGGGCGTCACAGCTATTTGGGCAGCGAAAAAAATGGGCCAATCCCCCCAGCTTCTTGCAGTAGGGGCAAAGTATAGATGTGGAGAGGGGGCATGGGAGGTAGTGGGAGAGGCAGCCTGGGCTTACCAAGACCGGGTGATGGGCAGTGTGACGTAAACACAAATAATATATGTAGCGACCGCACTTGGGACCGGGTGAAGCAAGGCTTCATCATCGTCAGGAAGAAGGGGGGCGTCAGTTTTTCGCGTCAGGCACCCGGGCAGCCACAAGTGGGTTGGTGGCCGTGGCAGCAGGTAGCAGCAGGTGAGGTGGGGAGCCAAGCGGCCACAGGTAGAAAACCCCTTCGCAGCCAAGACAGTAGCGGCACAGGGGCTAGCGAGGCACGGGGGCAGTATCACCGTGCGGAGCTTGGGGGAAAATCAGCTACTCGGCGTGGGCAGTTCTTTGCAAAACACCGGGAGGAGCCGAAAAGGGGGTATATGTAGAATCTGTGGCAAAAGGAAAGCGGGCCGGGAGCTAACGTTGGCACAAGGGCCCCTGCTCAACACATGCAGCCCCCACCGGTGGCCGGGGAGAAACGTGGCTCAATTTGGGTGGTCCACCTTCCGCTGCAGCAGCAGCAGGGGCCAGGGGCACGCACCCATTTCACCAGTAAAGGCTCCACCACCCCTGCAAAGGGCAGCGGTTTCTCTTTGACATCCCCCGGCCCAGTTGCTCCTGCCCTCGTACCATGGGCCCCACACCCCGTTCAAGGGGCATTGAAAAACAAAGAGCGCCAACCATCCAAAGGGTGCACAGCTGACCGTGCTCCTTCCAATTTTTTTTTACTGCAGCCCTCCCTTTCCAAAGGTGGACTCTGCACCATTCAAGAACTAATGCTTGGCCGAGCCGAGAGGGAGAGTTCCAAGCCGTAATTTTTTTTCCCAAAAAAGGCGTACCAGCACTTCCAAAAAATATTAGAACAAAAGGGGGTCAGTCCTTGATTTTCATTTTTCAAAGGTACAGGGCAGCGGGGGCAGGAGCTTAACCAAAATGGTCAGGGAGTACATGTCCTTTAGGGCCCACTGGGTAATTGTTTTCCTCCCCAGGCACACCAACAATTTTGGGACAGGAGACGCCCGCTTTCTCCTCCACTTGTAAAACTCGGGCTCCTGCCCAATGTCCGCCCCTCCCCCCACCACCACCACCATCTCAGCCTCCACAAGTACTGCTCCCCTCATACCCCCATTGTAGGGCACAGCGGGGCCCCGCAGTTTTTACACCTACTTGCCTCCGAACGAATCACACAGGGGAGGAACTGCTCCGCTCTGCAGCAAGAAAACATGTGTGGTTTCTCCGCGCCAACTCAAATCGGAACCATGGTACGGGAAATGGAGGAACATGGGGGTCCCGTTGCACCGAGGAGGGGTGGTCCATACCCCCGCAGGCGCACGTGTTCAATTGGGTTTTAAAAAAATCCCGAAGTCTTCCACCGATCTTCAGACATTCAAAATGGCCAGGGAAAAAGTGCATGCACTTTAACCATTCGTACAAAACCCGGAAAACCCTCCTCGATTGCAGCGCAAACGGGGGTCCCCCCAACACGCTCTGAAATCATGTTTTTTCCCCCCCTGGAATTCCCCGCCGCACTTTTTGGGCCGACTTATGAACAAGAAAGGCCTTAACGATTTTTTTTATGACAGGAACAGAAGTACCCCCTGTGTAACTTTGATGTCAGCCAGTGGCAGCTCAAACTGACACCTGCCGTTTGTTTAGGCCATTCGAGGGGCCACGTTTTTTTTCAGTCGCCAGGACTACGGGATGAATAACTCATTTCCCCTGCTTCATGTCCTGGAACAATCTGAAAAAAAACTTTCCCGGGCAGGGGGCGGGGATTGGGGCGACACATCTCCGGGCCCCATGAGTCCGGTGGGGACTGAAATGGGGGAGGAGGAGGAGGGGAGGACATTGGACAGAAGCATTGCTGGGAAAAAAGATTGGATTTCTACCCGGTGACAAGAGAGGAGGGGCAGGACAGCTGAGGGGGTGATAGATGAGGGGACAGGCAGAGACTCCCCGCACCGTCAGTATACAGGGAAATGGAGGCAGGGGGCCCCCCCGGAGTCACTTGGCAGATGTCCCGCAGCATTTTTTTGCCTGGCATGACGCCGAATAGTCCCGCATCCGGCAGAGGGAGACTTTTTGGCTCCCACCCTATTGGACCCCGCTACCGGGCCAAAATGGGACCCTTTTTTTCCCCCTATTGAGAGGGGAAAACAAACTCAAAACTATAGGGGAAAAAAACCCCCGTAAATCATTGCCGCTGCCCATGTGCGGGAACGTCCCTCCCCCCCGACAGGTCTGACCGGGGGGTTTCCTCAGCGCTCACCGTTTTACGCCGCGGGTGCGGGGAAGGGGGGGGGGGAAGGAGCCGTACCACTCCATCAGCATAACCAAGTCGGAGTCACAATGAGCAGCTTCCTTCACCCCCTAGTGAGGAGGGCAGTCACCAGCACAGCACACAGACCTGGGGGCATTCCCTGAACCAACAGGTTTTGGCCTACTTTACACATCTGCCCCCCGTTAGAAGGGTCCCCTGACTACTGGGGACCAAACTGGGTGTTGGCCGAACTTCGAGTTTTTCAGGGAAACTGTCTGCCCCGGCCCGTAGTGTGGCATCAGACGTTGTTCAGTGCGGCGGGGGGCCCTCTTTTCCCCAAGGAAAAACCCCTTGTCCACGGGAAAATGTTGAACGCTGACCTTTTTTCAAGATGAACAGCGGGATCGGGCCGGATTTCCACACCCAACCTTTCGTCATCTGGGTTCAAAATCCTGCCCACCCTATTTTTGAGCCCCCCACCCCCCTGATGCCACACATCTGCTGAAGTTTCTCCTCTGCCACCACCGTCTTTACCAGGACGGTATTGCCACCCACCTCAAAACTCTGTCATTTTTGCCCCTCTATGTGCTATGCTCTGCTGCTGTTGCTTTTGCCGTGACATCCACACTGGGTCATTTTGCCACTCGCGCCTGGTACTGTTTTTCCCCCCTCCAAATGTCATTGGCCACTCTCTGATTCATGCTGTTTCTTTTTCCCCGTCATCACCTCCACTCTTGTCATTGGCCACTGCCCGACCTCATGCTCTGCCGCCGGACCTCCCCGCTCTCAGTCTTTGGGGGCCCCTCGGGCCTAATACTATTTTTCCACCCAGAATGCATTGTCCCTCCTGACCTCAGCTGCCGCTGTGACTCCTTCGTGCCCCCCACACTGTGGGCATTTTTGCCACTGCCTGACCTCATACTGCCGCCGCCGGACCACCACACTGTGGATTGTCCCTCTGTGGCCTAAAACTGTCTTGCCGCCCCCATAAGTCATTGTGCCACTTCTACCTCATACTGCTGCCGCCGTGACCTCCACACTGTGTGTTGTGCCACTCTGTGGCCTAATCTGTCTTCCGCCTCCATAATGCATTGTGCCCTGTCTGACCTCATACTGCTGCCCGCCCTGACCTCCACACGGTATCATTGTGCCACTCTTGGGGGCCCAATACTGTTTTTTTCCCCCTCCCCTAATGCATTGTCCCACTGCCTGACCTCATCTGCTCCGCCGTGACCTCCACACGGTATTTTCCACTCTGTGGCTTAATACTGTTTTTTTTTTTTTCCCCCTCCATAAGCATTGTGCCCTGCCCGACCTCATACTGCTGCCGGCCCCTGACCCCACCTGTGTGATTGTGCCACTCTGGCCTAATACTGTTTCCACCTCCAGAATGCCATTGTGCCCCTGCTGACCTCATACTGCTGCGCCGTGACCTCCACACTGGGATTGTGCCCCTCTTGCCCTAAAAACCTTTTTCCGCCTCCAAATGTCATTGGCCATGTCGACCTCATACTGCGCCGCCGTGACCTCCACACTGTATCATTGTGCCACTCTGTGGCCTAAACTGTTTTGCCGCCTCCAAATGTCATTGTGCCACTGCCTACCTCAACTGCTGCCGGGCCCTGCCCCACACTGTGTGATTTGGCCATCTGTGGCCCAATACGTTTTTGCCACCCCCCCAGAATGCCATTTTGCCACGTCGACCTCATACTGCTGCCGCCGTACCTCCACACTGGGATTGTGCCACCTGTGGCCCAATACGTTTTGCCGCCTCCAGAATGTCATTGTGCCCGCCGACCTCATGCTGCTGCGCCATGACCTCCACACTGTGTGATTGTGCCACTCTTGGCCTAATACTGTTTTTTCCGCCTCCAGAATGTCATTTTGCCCCCTGCCTGACCTCATGCTGCTGGGCTGCCGCCGCACCTCCACACTCTACACAATGTTGCCACCTGAGCCTCAGCTTTTTTTTCCAGTTTCGCTAGCATGCTTTATCAGGCTACATTCCCGCTTTATTTTTGGGCAGTTTTGCCCTCTTAATTTTCCCAGGAATTTTATAGTGAAGCGATTCTAAGAGCGGGCCGGGTCAAGTGCGTGTCTACTAAAAACCAACATTGTAAAGAAGACCCAAAACCCAAACTCCCCCCCTGCAATTTAAGCATGGCACAAAGTTCTTCAGCACCCTCAGCTCTGGGCACCGAAAAGCTGTTTTTTAACGTGATTCGTGCCGAAGTAATTCGGAAAACCGAAAAAAAAAATTTTGTCGGGAAAATTTGGCGAAGTGACCGAACCGAATTTTTTTTTAAAAACGGCCAACCCCTAATGATTTGTCCTGTTTTCTGTAATAATTTTGAAATTTTTTCAATGCCTTTGATAAGTGATGTTTATATACTGAGGTATATATTATTGCTTTGATACTTAAAGAACAATTTTAATAAAACACAGTTAATAAAAAAAAAAAAAAAAGAAACGGGGGGCCCTGGCTACCTAATGCAAAATGGGGGCCCTTGCTACCCCAAACAAAATGGGGGGCCCTGCAACTAAAAATTAAGGGGCCCGGGTATCTAAGAGCAAAGGGGGCCCTGACTACCTAAAACTAAAGGGGGGGCCCGGCTACCTAATACAAACGGGGGGGGGGGGGGGCCTGGCTCCTAAGAACTAAAAGGGGGGCCCCGGCTCCTAAAAAATAAAGGGGCCCTGGCTTTCCCAAAAAACAAAGTGGGCCCTGGCTTCAAAAAAACTAAAGGGGCCCCGGTTTTTTAAAACTAAAGGGGGCCCTGGCACATAAGAACTAAAGGGGACCCGGCTACCTAAGAAAATAAAGGGGCCCCTCACTACCCGCAACAACTAAAGGGGGGCCCCGACACCCCAGCCTACGGGGCGAGACCACCCAAAACCTACCTACACCACCCAACTGGGACCTTCTTTTCTACTTGGGGTCATTTACCTACCCACCCATGGCTACTTTTTTACCTTTCTTGGGGGCCCACCAACTTATCCAGTGGGGGACTGCCTACCTAAATAGGCCATCTAGCACCGGGGGCCCTGCCCAATTTCCCACCCGCCTAAGTCTTGACTACCTACCTGTAACATAATTGTAAGGGGACACCCTTAGTTTTAGCATAATCTCCCGGGGGGTTTGTCCCCCCTCCACCCTCCAACTCCAAAAAATTTGCCTCAAGTTATGGCTTTACCTGTTTCCCCCCCCCCTGGGGAATTTGTACAGAGGGGGGGGGAAAAGGGAAAGAGGTGCTGGAAAATTGAGGGTTCTTAGTTATTTTTTGTGTAATTTCGCAAGGATGGTTAGGACTGGGACAAATCATCATGGCGGTTGGGAATGGGTGCAGAAGAAAAGGGGAAAAGAACGACTCATAGAGAAAAAAACACTCATCAGATAAAACGTCCCGTGAGTCCCTGAAAGGGGTTTTTTTTACTTCTAATTGGATCAATGCTTTTTCACTGTAAATAAGTTACCTGAGCTGGTGTCTGACCTCTATGTGGGCCTATAGGCAGTGTTGTGTTAAACCCGAGCTGGGCTGACCACTATGGGTCCATAGTTTGGGGCTGTAGGGGTTTTAAAATGAGCTGGGTTGACCTCAGTGGGCCTATATGGGATGTTGTAGGTTATAACTGAGCTGGTCTGACCTCTATGTGGCTCTATATGGCGGGGTTTTTAGGTTATACCTAGCTGGTGTTTAACCTCTAGTGGCTCTATATGGGGGTTGTAGGTTAACCTGAGCGGGGTCTGACCTCATATGGTCTCTTAGGCATGTTGTAGGTTTTTTACCTACTGGTGTCTGACCACTAGTGGGGCACTATATGGTGGTGCTGTAGGTTATACCTGAGCTGGTGTCTGAACTCTACAGTATGTGGTCTCTATATGGTGGTGTTGTAGGTTATGTCGACATGGGTATAGTGGCAGTGTACATTTTTCCCCGATTGTAAGAGTGAGGGAACACCTGACCCTGTGATTAGGAGTTACACTTTCTTTCTTGCTGGTGTTTATTTTAGAAGGTGGTGAGCTGCGTGACCAAGGGAAACCTGGAGGGGGCTATTGTATGTGGGCTGGTGGTGGGGGATATGGATGGAGCTACTTAGCCATGTGTCTATGATATGTGAGATAGACAGACGTGTTACTCACTTGCTATTGTACTACACAATACAGTTCTTTTTTGCACACTGTATTATGTGGTAAAATGGGCGCATTTATGTCCGAGAGGCTGGTAATATTTCTACTTTCAGTAGGGTGGGCCCCCCAAGATCTTTTCCCCTGTGGGCCCCAGACCCCCCCCGCCCCCCCAGTCCAGCACTGATTGTGTTATACATTTTTGATAGTAAATTTCACCTGTAGTCAGTGGTGCGAAGACCGTCGTATTAATCCATATAACATTTAAATACTCATATTGCAGTCCGTGCGTCTGTTTGCCGAAAACAGCTCAGTTGTAGCATATTGTCTTATAAATATTTTATTGTAAATTACACCTGTTGTCAGTGGTGCAAAGGCCGCCATATTAATCCATGTTAATCCATATAAAATTTACAGACTCCTTTTTCCGGCACTTTTTAATCTGTGGGTCAGACTGGTTTAAGGGTCATGCTGCGTTCCAGGACAGGTATAGTCAATATCCAGTTCAACTAAAATGATGGGTCAAATCATATTGCCTTCTGGCACTTTTTAATTTGTGGGTGATGCAGGTTTAAGGGTCAGGCTGTGGTACAAGACAGGGATAGTGAATGGTCTGTGAGTTTTTTTCTGTGACTTTTATAACCTAAGTGTGTTGCCTAAGATGTAGCACGTATCCATTTGACTGTTGTGGATGTTAAATACAGCTTCTCCACCCCTGTTTGGGTGTATGAATGAAGATGTTGTTCCTCTCCCATAGACTTTAATGGTGATCGGTGTTAATCTATTATCGGCTATCGGATATCGTCATGATAATTGCCGATATCGACTATCGAATCGATAACGATAGTTGACACAATCGCTCATCACTATTCAAGATAATGAAGATAGAGAGCTTGGAATTAATAATAAATCAGGGGCTGGAGTGAAGAGAAGGAGTGTAGTAATAAGTTAATAAGGACACGGTTAAAAAGTAAAAACCAAAAAATCTCTAAATTGCAGCTGACCAACGGCAGGAGTCTGACCCAAAAAATAAATAAACTACAATAATTTATTACTGAAGAAAAATATGACTTAGTGGGAAAACTGAGACATGACTGGACGAGAGCTACGACTGGGCGGTTAACTTACAGGGTTAAAGTTTATTTAGAAGAGATCATAAAAATCAGAAGGGTGGAGTAGTATTTCTTTATAAAAACCTGTCTGAAGCCAAAACTACGGGAAGATATAGATACAGGGAATGAGTATGTGGAATCATTATGGGTAAATATACATGGGGGTAACAACAATAATATAAAGGAGTCTGCTATAGGCCCCCAAATATAACAGAACCCATGGAAGATGTACTCCCCAGGCAAATAGATGAGGCGGCTATTCAGAATGAGTTTATTATAGGCGACTTTAAATACCCAATTTAAGAGATTGCAGGTATGTCACATTCTATATAAAATGCAATTTATTCAATATTAAAGAGTCCAACGTAAAGAATTCACATAACATTAATTGTGTTACTTGCAATATGCGTTAGTAATCCGTAGTGTCCAGTCAGTCCAAGTATAGCACTTTTCATATCTCCAATGGCATCCGTGGCGTTCCAGAGCCCAATAATGGAGTAGTTCGATACAGACAGGCGGTTAGCCGCACACTGACACGCGACGTTTCGGGGAAAGGGAGAGGGTGCTTGAGAAAGGAGGAGGGATTTCCCCGAAACATTGCATGTCAGCGTGTGGCTAACCACCTGTCTGTATTGAACTATTCCCTCAACCAACCAACAAACCAACATAAAATATCCACTCCCCCAACCAGTCCACATACAATATCGGCCTCCAAGATTTCCATGGTCATGCATCTCCCCATTAAAATACTTAACCACAAGCAAGAAAGTAAAACCCCTAACCACAGGGTCAGGGACAGGTGTGCACTCACTTTTACAATCAGGGACAAGTGTACATTGCCACTATACAAGCACCGATATAATCTACAACAATACCATGTAGACACCAAAGAGTGGTCAGACTCCAGCTCTGGTCACCATCACATGACAGGGAATACAGAACTGATTCAACACAGAAGCAAAATAACCTCTAACATCAGGGACTCACAAGAGATGTCTTCTCTGATGAGTTGTTTGCTTCTTTGATGAGTCGTTCTTTTTACCTTTTTTCTATATTCCACTCAGACCACCATGATAACTTCTCCTGGTAATAACTATGACACATAACAGTGGGGGAGAGTTGGAAGAAGGGGTTCAGGTCTCAGCTTACTGGCACAATATCCTTAAGGGTGTGGGGATAAGGGAGGACCAACTTTTTGGAGATTGCTTTCCAGCTGTGGCCTGTACCCCTCAGAATCATATTGTGCATCCTGAACTCTGTCCCTTACACCCGCTAAAAGATCAGCCACAGCCATGACCTTCAGGGGCTGTAGGGAATGGAGTTGGATACTGTCTTTTTTTTGTGTTTCTATTTTTCTACAGGTTCCCGCCTTTGGACTATGACAGATTTGTTGGACTATATCGGACCAGGGTTTGATTCATTTGTTTAATAAAATGGTCAGGGACTGATGTCTATCCAGTGCACAGGAAAGTTGGGTAGACCATGAGGAGGAGGGAGGGAAGATCATTTACATCCCTCAGTGCAGGAAAGACCAGATTATATAGTCTAGCTGCAGATGCAGGCCCCCTGCACCCAGTAATGTGCTCTAGCTTTTCCACACCCACTTTAAAGTCCCCTCTCCACCACCTTTCCCGTCCACCCCCAAAACTCTAAACCACCTCACCCCACTCTGAACATCTACTACTGAGTGTAGTGCTGGTAAGTGGTCTTTTCACATAGACTACACTTTTAAAATGATGGCACTAGGTTCTCCTGAGTGTCTCAGTATCACCTTAAAGGGAACCTGTTACATAGTTTATGCCACCCTTGGTGAGGACAGCACAAGCTAGTGTCAAACATGCTGTTTCCAGCGCTGTGTACCTGATTCTGTAAGATGTTGCAGTTTAAGGGTATTTAATGCTCAAATCTTATTCATGAGCAGGTGTTAGCCCCGCCCACCCATGGCTAGCCCCACCCACCTGACAGTTATTCACGTGTTTCTACCTATTCAAAGTAATAAGGTAATCAGTTGTGAGGTGGGCGGGGCTAGTCATGAATTAAGCAGTCTCTTTTCATGAAAGGCTGGACTCTTTTCCATCTGCAAACTGCCAGATTTTAGCATTAAATAAAAACTACAGCATCTTACAGAATAAAGGACACAGCGCTGGAAACAGCACGTCTGACTTTAGCTTGTACTGTCCTCAGCCGGAGGGGCATGACCTATGTGACTGGTTCCCTTTAAGTAGTCATCACACCTTTCTACCTGGATTTAACAGTTTAACTGGTTCTAGACCAGATCAAATATGACACCCTCAAGAATTCCCAGTTTTTGATACCTTGAAAAAGCAGTATTCACTGGTTCCCCCAATAGCTGCAGGGGCGACTGTTCATTTTTTTGAGGAATGTGTTAAGGCACAGGTGTCAAACACAAAGCCCGTGGGCTTGTGTTATCCAGCCCGGCACATTTTTCAGTTCAGCCGCCGCAGCGCTTACTGAGAGCCGCGAAATGTCCGCCACAGCACTTACTGAGTGAGAGCCGCGAGATGACCGCCGGCAGTGCTTACTTAGTAAGTGCTGCGGTGGTCACTTCGCGGCTCTCACTTAGTAATCCTTACTGAGTGGGAGACGCAAAATGACTTCTGCAGCGCTTACTATGCCTCTGCTATAGCCCCTCCTCCTTTGCGTGGCGCCATCTTCTGCGGAGCAAGACGGCACGCACGGTACCTCGTGGTCTGCCCTCCCGTCACCGCACCGTCTCCTTCCCATCTCTGTGGCCGGGACCTGAGTCTCGGACGCCGGACCCGGACAATAGAGGCAATCAGGCCAGGTCAGAAGTCAGTCCCCCTGCTCTCCGTTCTTAAGTGCAGTGTTTCCCTCACACTACCTGCCGACTGCCAAGCAGTGGGCAGGTCCTGACCCCACAGTCTATGAAAAATGTACATATTTATTTTAAATGATTGTTGTTAATTGTACTGATGTTTAGTGGCCATTAGTTGTGGTCAGCATTGCTGACTTATCATTAACTGGGCTTTTACTAACCCCTTGACGACCTTGGACGTATGCATATGTCCAGGTCGTTTGGGGGTTAACGTACCTGGATGTATGCATATGTCCAGCTGGTTTGGGGGTTAACGAACTTGGATGTATGCATACGTCCTGGTGATCGTGCGAATTGTAAAGCAGAGTTTGTGTGATCGCTGCGGGATGTCAGCTCTGACATACCGCAGCTTCGGCCCCGCACAGAGATCACTCCGGGGGGAGGGTGGAGTAACCCCTCAATTATCGCGACCTCTAGGTCACGATAATTAAGCAAGACACAGGAGGAGCGATCTCCTCCTGCGTCTCTGTCAGTGCTAGCAGCCGCACGATCATACATGATCATGCAGCTGCTGTGTGCTGATAGACAGCCCGGAAGGTATAGAATGCCTTCCGGATTATCTGTGACGTCACCATGAGTGTCAGTTGCAATAGAGACCTATACACAGCAGAAAGCTGTGTATTGATTTCTATTATAAAAATGATTTTCCCATCGAAAAAAAAGGTGAAAAAGTAAAAAAAAAAGGTGAAAAACAGTCAAACACAAACACAAAAAATAAAAAAACACATACACTGCCCTTTCTCCTTTATAAACGCCAATCGCCCCACAAACGATCAAAAATAAAAAAATTACCCAGATTTGGTATCGCTCCTAAAAATCTAAATGTTAATTTTTGTTACTTAGTTAGTGTTTGGGAAATCCACCTTTGGTTTTCTATACTGCCTGAAGCCTTCTGGGCTCTGGATCAGATTCAAGCATGTCTTGACCAAAATCTGATCCTAGGTCTCTTCTACACATTGGAAACAAATACAGCTTTTTCTTCAACTCTCCCCACAAGTGTTTAAAAGATCAATACATTGTTACCTTTTTGCTTGTCAGTGTCTGTTCTTCCTAAATAGCTTGATTATTGTATCATAAGCTGATAAACAGCCTGATGTTACCATTTTACTACAGTAAAGTTATCACTTAAACATGCGCTGTGTATGAGGGAGTGGGAGTCGGAGGTTTGGGAAATTGAGGAGTTGGAGTCGGGGCTTTGGCTTGCCGACTCCACAACCCTGCTTTCCTGGTTGCCCTCAAAGGACTAATTATAACAGTAATACTGTATAAACGTGACTACTTCTTAATAGGTTGTTTAACTGTTAAGGAGACATGTCATTTATACAGTTTTAATATTATGTCGGCCCTTTAAGGTCCACCATGAGGCTGATGTGGCCCCCGGTGAAAACTAGTTTGACACCCCTGTGTTAAGGGGTCTGAGACAAATTCCCTTTAAAAGCGCATCATGTAAAGCCACCAAGATATTACATAAAGGAACTTATGTCAGACTATATCTTAGTTTCTCTCAGATTAGTAAAAATTACCACAGGGTCAATGAAATGAGATAAAATGTGTAATCCAACTGACTCAAACCTTGTGTAAGAGTCACACAGCACATTACAAGGATGAATCAGAGTATTCTGGGACTGTTTTATAAGACGTCTATACCATACATGTGTATTATTAATTCTTATAACAAAGAGCTTAAACCTGATCACAAAGGGTGACATGTCAGAAAAGAGGCGCCTCCAGGCCAGTTTTAAGGTGCATTAAATGAGTCTATAGTGCGCCTGAATGTATGAACCTGTCAAAAATCTGGCATCTGGTGTTGTACACCTTGCATAGTATAATTGATGCGCCTATCTAGGCGCATTGCATAACATAGGTGCATAGCATATCATTGCTAGCATGTTTGATGCGCCTACTTTAGGTGTGTTCAAATGTGTCATGTCTGGCGTATAATGCGCCTAGTTTTTGTGTACTGCAGTTCATTTATATAGAGAATAGGGAGGCAACAGTTTTTTGGTGCAAAATACACCAAAAATGGCACTAATGAATAATAGTGTGTTACCTCTAAATAATAAGGTCACCAGATAATACCCCTATGCATGGAGCAGATATACCACACATATTACTGTAATACTGTTACTAACACAATGTCACAATACCAAGACTATCAATACCAATACTACCACTGCCTAAAGGCCAAATAATTCTACCAGACTATGACCAAATAATAATACTACCAGACCATGACCACACGCAAGCACCACATAGTGACTACCAGCTGTACATAGGCTCTGCGGACATATAAGTGATTATAGTGTAGTTACAGTCAATGACTCACCAATGAAGTCTTTTCTGATCGGAGTGGTCGTCTTCCCATTGTTTTTTCCTTTCGGCCTAGACCACCATGATGACTTCTTCCGGCCACGACTCGTCTCTGCAGAATTTACCACACACACATCTTTTCTCACTTTTCCAGCAGCTCCTTACCCGTTCCCTATTTCTGTACAAACTCAACACGGGGTGATGGTGGGGGTTTATGGGATGATAGGTGGGAGCTGTATTTTGCAGGAGGGGGGGAGGTATGAGCCACAATATTCTGGAAAAACAAAGTGGACCAGTCCCCTGGAGATTGTGCTGCAGCTGTGGCTCATTCCTCCAGGATCATATTGTGCTGCCTGAACTCCATCCCCTGCACCACCAGAAGATCAGGCACAGCCATGACCTTTAGGAGGGTACAGGAAAGAGAGTTTAGTATTGTTACCATTTTTGTAGTGTTTATATTAAATAGGTACATAGGCCCCTTGGTCGGAAGGTAGGTATCCAGGTTGGCCTCTTAGCTAAGTATGTATATAAGTCTCCTCCTTAGTTAGTTAGGTATGTAAGTGCCCTCCTTAGTTAGGTAAGTATAGAAGTAGCCTCCATAGTTAAGTAGGTATATAACTCTCCTCCATAGTTAGGCATGTAAGTCCCCTCCATAGTTAGTTATATAGGTCCCCTCCATAGTAAGGCAGGTACATAGGTCCCCTCCCTAATTAGGCAGGTACATAGGTCCCCTCCATAATTAGGCAGGTAATTAGGTCCCCTCCATAGTTAGGGATATAGGTCCTCTCTATAGTTAGGCAGGTGTATAGGTCCCCACATAGGCAGGTACATAGGTTACCTCCATAGTTAGGTATATAGGTCTCCTCTATAGTTAGGCAGGTACATAGATCCCCTCCATAGTTAGGCAGGTACATAGGTTCCCTCCATAGTTAGGTATATAGGTCTCCTCTATAGTTAGGCAGGTACATAGGTCCCCTCCATAGTTAGGCAGGTACATAGGTTCCCTCCATAGTTAGGTATATAGGTCTCCTCTATAGTTAGGCAGGTACATAGGTCCCCTCCATAGTTAGGCTGGTACATAGGTCCCCTCTATAGTTAGGTATATAAGTCCCCTCTATAATTAGGCAGGTACATTCGTCCCCTCCATAGTTAGGTATATAAGTCCCCTCATAGGCATGAGGTATATAGGTCCTCTTATAGTTAGGCAGGTATATAGGTCCTTTCCATAGTAAGATAGGCAACCTTTCATAGGTAGATAAGTTTTTACTTTACCAATGAAAAAATAATAACAATAATACTTACCTTTCTCTTTTCCCTGTCAAGCTCCCTGCTCATCTGCCCGTCACTCTGGGCTGTGTGACTTAGGAGCTGCCGGAGGAGCGTCCTCGTGCTGGCGGCGTGATGACGTCAGGCCACCAGTGCGGGGACGCTCCTTTGGCAGCTTCTAAGCCACACAGCCCAGAGTGACGGCTGTGCAGGCTTGGAGAAGCAGCAGCGTGATGAAGTCACTTCATTGCGCCGTTGCCCAGTTTCCTGTTGCAGAGTGCAACAGGAGTTTTTTTTATTGGGCAGGTCCTCCAGTGCTCCGCTCCGGAGCAGGTCCGGGGCAGGCCTAGACTGCAACCCTGACTGCAAGTAAACTGCCGTCCTTATCAACAAGCTTTTTCAGTTATCTAAATTGTTAGGACTTCAAACACTATAATTAAAACAACACAAGAGATTCCTCACTTGTAAAACCTTTTCAAACAATTTAGCTGAAAAAGCTTGCAGGTCATAAAGGCCGTTTAATTGCAGTGCATTACTGCAAGTGAAAAAACGCACAAAAACTGCACCGTGTGAAAGCACCCTAAATGCTGTAGTCTGTGGTTATACACATGATCCTAATGTCAAAGAATATTCCCATTGAAGGATTATTCATCCTTTACCCCCTGTCATGCATGGCCAGTATAATGGCCAATGTGGTGTAAAATGTGTATGACTGTATAGGAGTAACAACTATTCATCATCAACCTACTTCTATCTAATGTACATGGCTTTCTTAAAGGGAACTTGTGATCTGTTTCCTCCTGCCCTAACTATGGATTAGCTACATGATCTAGTTTGGTAGTTTAAGAATGAGCCAGGAGCAGTAAGATTTTGTATTTTATGTATACCAAATCTTACTGAAGCCGTCCAAGTTTGCTTTCAATTCTATATTATAGGGGTTATCTCATTCTGAACAATCACTTTCATGTTGGAGCCGATGATTCCCCCATATCAGGCTACTGGCACCCTCAACAAATGGCAGATTTTGCAACTTTGAGACATGGCCAGCCATACATGGACATCTTGAGTCCATCAGCATGAGAAGCAGCCTTATAACTTTAGCTCTCTGTTCTGGCCCAACTAGGGGATTCTATATGCCCTATTAAAGAATATATACTCATGGGGTTTTAAGAGAGCCAGCATAGCAATATCATTTAAGAAAGCCTATATATTGAACTAGCTTATCCAATCCCAGAAAGATAATTATAATTCCCAAAGCCCCAGAGCAAAGCCCTCATCCTCCACTTATTCCACAGTTAAGGGTGGATTGAAGTCATTGTGCAATTATGAGCAAACAACCACATGAGCAAGCCAAGTATACCTCCCACAGGTATGGTAGTCATCTATTTTAATAACATATCAAGACCAGCACAGCAATGCCACACATTACTGCCCATTTCTGGATTGTATACTGGTGGTCAGACATAAATTCATGCCATGATATTGTATCAGATGGTCAATAGTGCCCTCAAAATCGTATTTTATTGGTCATTAGAGAACTGCAAGTTTACCGATTCTTTATTTTCCCTTGACTAATAATTCCTGGCGACCCAGTGACTCTTCATTAATGTTGCAATATATCAGTAGGTAGTCAGTGATTAAAGAAGGGTGTAGGAGGGCACAAGGTTCCATTGTGGATGGACGGTATGTGTCACCGATGTCCCTGGCATCGGTGAGGTAAAAGCCAAGGTATCTTTTGTGTCAGTAAACACTTGGTTGCTGACACCTATTTGTTAGTTATAGAACAGCTACTTAAGCGGCTGATCCGGGTCCGGCTTTTACTGGAATGGCCGAAGAGATGGGTGAGACGGCCATTCCCACATTCCAGGTCCAGGCTTTACCAGGCCTGTAAGAGCCTGGAGCTAGTGAGAGACAGAGGTGGTTCCAAGACTGAGGTGTGTGTCAGTCTGCAGAGGGAAGAGCTGTGGGCTGGAGGTTTCAGTGTGCTCTGCCATTGCATCGAGGACTGGACCCACTACTGACGCATCCAAACGGGTGAGACCGCCAAGCACTGGTGAAGGATTTATATGAGACTGTTAAAGCTGAATTAAGTTGTTGTTTCTTTTGATATACACTGTACCAGACTTACCTCCTGTGGATGTTTTGTGGATAAAATAAACCATGTGTGTTATATCTGAGCATTTGCCTGCCAGTCTGCTCAACCTGAGGCTACCGTTTGAGCTACATCCTACAAGGGGTTTAAATACTTTAAAACAAAAATAAAATATCACAGCTTAGGGATCCTAAATGCTGGAGATAGGACATTGATCCAGTGATTTTTTCTGATTGTTATATTTTGAGTAAGGAAGGATTTGTAATTCCATTATAGGGCATTGCCTTAAAGGGGTTTTCTGTCTTCCACTGGATCTACATAGTAGGATTATGGGATAATCTTGATGGACCTATTTGTTGTTTAAGCCTTATCAACTATGTAGCTATGCAGTGCCCTCAACAATAATCTTTTTTGTTATTAGAGAAGAGAGAATTTAGCAATCTCTTTTGCTCCATTTATAATCAATGGTGGTCTAGTAACTTTAAGGCTCTGTCTACACTGCACAGAAAAACGTCAGTTTTTTCAGCGGAAAAATGACTGAAATCATCTCCCATAGACTCTAATGTAAAACCGTGCTGCTGTCTACACTGAGCTTCTTTTTTCTGCTCGTTTTTTTTACTGGTCGTCTTTTGCAACATGTTCTAAAAGAGGCCAGAGCCGGGCAGAAAATTTACTACAGGAGTCTATGGAAAGCGCCGGATGTCTTTTGGCGCGTTTTCTGCCGCGATTTTTCAATGAAAACCCTCCCAGGAGACCCAAGTCCCACCTACAGTGGGTGTAACAAAGGTTGTATCTTATCAAATCTCCATACAAGTGTCTGATGTGTCCTTTTTTGTACCTTTTGTAATCAAATGATCATGCTTTGGTCACTAGCGAATTTTGCGCAATTCATATATTTTTCGCTAAAAATACGTTTTTTTATGGATTTTGGCGTCAGAATCCTTTTTTGTGGATTTTGGTGCTAAAATCCTTTTCTTAACATATTTTGGCGCTAATAAAGTTATCTCGCTTATGACGCTAAAAATAAGTTTTTTTACTTTTTGCCTCCAGAATCCGTTTATTTATGGATTTTGGCGTTAAAATCATTTTCTTAACTTTATTAGCGCCAAAATATGTGAAGAGAAGGATTTTAGCGCCAAAATCCGTTAAAAAACAGATTCTGGCGCCAAAATCTGTAAAAAAAAATATTTTTAATGTCAGAAGCGAGATAACTTTATTAGCGTCAAAATCTGTAAAAATACGGAATTTAACACCAAAATCCATAAAAAAAATGGACTACAGGGCCAAAATTCATAAAAAAACATATTTTTGGCGACAAACGCAAGATAACTTTATTAGCGCCAAAATCCGTAAAACGACTGCAAGATCACATATAAATGCAAAGAGGTGCTTTATTTTCCCTTTTGTAGGGTGTAGTTATATCCAATGGCTTAATTTATGCATACATTAAAAAACAGGCTTGAAGACAAGCAAAAAACGCTTGTAAAAAACGCGCCAAAAAACGAAAATCGCGGCAAAAAAATGCAGTTTTTTAGCTGCTTTTGACAGGCATTGGACAGAAAAATCTGTTTCATGAACGTTTTCAGTTTTCAGGTCATTTTTTGTCCACTGCAGTGTAGACATAGCCTAATAATCCTTATAATGGCACTGTACCGAAACTGTCCTAACTAAAGTCACCAATGACCTTAAAAGCCTAACGTCACTGCTCTGTGCTTCTCCTTCTAGATCTGTCCTCTGATTTTGATACAGTTGATCACTCACTACTCTTGCATATTATTTCTTCCCTCGGCATCACGGACTTGGCTCTTTCTTGGATCGCCTCTTGACTCTCTGATTGGATGTTCCCCATCTATCACTCTTGCACTACCTTCTCCTCTCACCTTCTTTCTGTTGGAGGCTCCAAAGGGTTAGTCCACTGCTCTTTTCTCTCTGTACTGTTAGCCTTGGGGAACTCATAGCATCACATGGCTTCCAGTACCACTTGCACATTGACAACACTCAAATCTACATCTCTGGCTCAGATGTCAACTCTCTGCTTTCTAGGATCCCAGAGTGTCCATCATCCATGTCCTCCTTCTTCTCCTTCCGCTTTCTCAAACTCAATATGGAGAAAACAGAGTCCATCATCTTTCCCCCATCCCAGCCCACTTCCTCATTTGACTTATCTATCACAGTCAATGGCTCCACACTCTCCCCAGTCCAACAAGTCCACTGCCTTTGGCTAGCCCCTGGTTCTGCCCTGACCTGTAAACCACACATTCAAGCCCTGACCTCTTCCTGCTGCCTCCAACTGAAAAAATATTTCCTGAATCCTCTCCTTTCTTGATTTTGACTACACAAAAATGCTTGTTCATGCCCTCATCATATCAAGCCTGGATTACTGCAACACTCTTTACTATGGCCTCCCATCTAACACTCTTGTTCCCCTTCAATCCTTCCACAAATCCTGCCGTCTCTCTCCTTGCTACTCCTAAGCCTCTCCCCTCTACCAATACCTTCACCAGGGTGGCTGGCTACCAGAGAGCAGTGTCCCCACTTTAAAATTCTCCCCCGAAACGCAGGACGCACATAACTCTTGCCTGTAGGTAACTGCCGGAGATCCACAGGAGCCGCAGAAATCAGACATTCCGGAGGGCTGATATGACAAGGAGGTTACTCAGAGGCACGGGACAGGGCATCAGCCTTAATGTTCTACTCAGCAGGGTGGAAATGGATCACAATATTAAATCGAGAGAAGAAGAGAGACCAACGGGCCTGTCGGGGGTTAAGGCACTGGGCCATCTGAAGGTATGCAAGGTTCTTGTGGTCCGAGTAGATCTTGACCGGATGACGAGCTCCCTCCAGAAGATGACGCCACTCTTCCAGGGCTTGCTTAATGGCTAAGAGCTCACGGTCCCCAATCGTGTAGTTCTTCTCAGCAGGGGAAAAGGTCTTACAGAAGAACCCACACGTGATGGGCTTGCCCTTGGGGTCTCGCTGAGTAAGCACCGACCCTGCTCCTACCGACGAAGCATCAACCTCCAGGAAAAAAGGTTTCTCGATGTCCGGTCGCGACAGGACCAGTGCCCTGGCAAATGCCGTCTTAAGCCAGGAGAACGCATCTTCAGCCACTTGTGGCCACTACTTCGGGTTGCCAGACTTCTTAGTTAGAGTCACAGTTGGAGCTACCACTGTTGAAAAGTGGGGAATAAACTGGCAGTAATAGTTGGCGAAGCCTAAGAAGCGCTCTATGGCCCGGAAGCCGACAGGACGTGGCCACTGCAAAACGGCGAACAATTTGGCCGGGTCCATTTGGAGCCCCTTATCTGAAATGATGTAGCCGAGAAAGAGCAAACTGGTTTGATGGAACCGGCACTTTTCCAGCTTGGCGTACAAATGGTTCTCTCGTAGACGTCTAAGGACCTGGCCCACATGGAGACGGTTGGCTTTCAAGTCCGGCAAGAAGACCAAAATGTCATCCAGGTACACGATGACGCAGGTGTACAGGAGATCCCAGAAAATCTTGTTAACGAACTCCTGGAAGACCAGCGGAGCATTGCGCAGGCCGAAGGGCATAACCAAATACTTGAAATGCCCATCGCAGAAGTTAAATGCTGTCTTCCACTCATCACCCTCTCGAATACGGATGAGGTTGTGGGCCCCTCGCAAGTCCAATTTGAAGAAAATCCTGCCTCCATGAAGCTGATTGAAGAGCTCCGTGATTAACGGCACCGGGAAGCGGTTCTTCACAGTTATTTTGTTAAGTCTGTGATAGTCTATGCAGGGACGAAGTGAGACGTCCTTTTTCTCTACAAAGAAGAATCTCGCTCAAGCCAGAGAAGTGGACTTGTGGATGAAGCCCTTCTTTAGGTTCACCTGGATATGGGCTGACATGGCCTTGGTCTCAGGAACCGACAACAGATAGACCCTACCCCGGGGAGGACTCGTACCGGGCAGCAGATCAATAGGGCAAGCGTACAGGCGATGAGGAGGCAGAGTCTTTGCCTGTTTTGCGGAGAACACATCCGCAAAGTCCTGATATTCCGCAGTTAGGCTTAGCAGGGGTTCCGGGGGCATTGGTGGGAAGTGGGGGGCACCGGGCGAGGTGCTACCAGACAATGGGAGTGACAGTCTGGTCCCCAACGCGTTACTTCATTACTTCGTCTACCAGTCAAGAGTAGGGGCTTGGTACCGCAGCCCCAACAGGATCGCTGATGAGGAGTGGGCGAGCACATAAAACACAATCTTCTCTCTGTGTAACGCCCCGACATGCAGGGAAATCGGCTCCGTACGGAGTGGATGGAGTCACTCAGGAGTTCCCCGCATATGGAGGAGATGGCCAGTGGCTTCTCGGGGCGAGCCACCGGGAGATGAAGCTTCATCATCAGGGCAGCGTCCATGAAATTCCCAGCGGAATCAGAATACAAAAAAGCGGGGACTTGGATTTGCACTCCGGAACCAGTCATGATCCGTACAGGCATGGTCAGGTGAGAAGAGGAACTATTCACACCTAGGGATGCCTCTCCTAGGTGCGTGCATTTCCCGGAAGTAGTGGATGGTCTCGACGAAAGTGCTCCAGACTGGCACAAAATAGGCAGAGGTTCTCCTCCCGCCATTTTGTACGTTCCTGCTGAGACAGATGAGCTCTATCCACCTGCATAGGTTCCTCAGCTGTGGCTTGCAGAGGTGGCAGTGGAGGCTTCTGAAACACCGGAGCCAGACGAGGCAGACGGCAAGTACGGAGGGCCTCGCGTTCCTGATGACCTTCCTCCTGCTTTTCACGGAAACGCACATAGATGCAGGTGGCCAGATGGATCAGCTCACCCAGGGAGGAAGGCAAGTCCCGTGAAGCCAGCACATCCTTAACTCGACTGAAGAGCCCTTTCCTGAATGTGGCGCACAGGGCAGTCTCGTCCCAGGAAAGTTCCGAGGCAAGCGTGCGGAATTGCATGGCCTAGTAGCCAACGGAGGAATGACCTTGTTGCAGGTTCAGAAGAGCCGTTTCGGCGTTGCAGGCACGCTTAGGTTCCTCGAAAACGTTGTGGAACTCTGCCAGGAAAGCCTGAAGATTGGACATCACTGGGTCGCTTCTATCCCAAAGTGGAGTGGCCCAGGCCAGGGCTTTACCTGAGAGAAGACTGACCACGAAGGCCAACTTGGACCATTCTGTATGAAACTGTTGGCCATGAGTTACACGTGCATGTAGCATTGCGTGATGAACCCCTTGCACGACTTAGGGAACCCAACAAATTTCGTCGGCAACGACAACTGGAGCCACTGGAGTCACCACAGCAGCCGAAGAGGGAACCACTGGAGAGGACTGCGGCTGATACTGCTAGGCGGAGAGGAATTGCTGCATCATAGTAGACAGCTGATGCAGCTGTTGAGCTTGTTGCAATAATTGCTGAGTCTGCTGGGCCGCGATGGTGGTGAGGTCGGCAACGCTGGGCAACTGCACCTTGGTGGGATCCATGGCCGAATCCAACTGTAACGGCTTGGAGTAGTGGATCCACTGGATCACCGCAAGCGGTGGTACAGGCCATACCAGAGAGCGGAGTCTAAGTGGGTTCAGGGATTCCACCAGGTCGCTACCCCTGATGTGACTTGCTTGCGGAGGCAGCTGAGGTGCAACGCGGTACATAATCGGCAGGCGAACTTGTAGATGAGGACAGGGCAGGCAGCGAAGATTCGTGGTCGAAGGATGAGAGCAAATGGGATTGGTACACAGAAAAGGCTAACTAGGCTTCAAGTAGGCTTCCTCACATAGGTACATGCGCTAAGGATTCAGCAGAGGCATGCCGGAGGCGGAGCCATTATATAGGGCCAGCGGCCGGCAATCAACCAATTACTGGAGCGCTGGCCCTTTAAATCTAAGAAAGTCGGCACGTGCACGCTCTAAGGAGTGGGAAGTGCGCACTGGCCAGCAGGCGGATGTGAGGATGCCTGCTTGTGACAATTATCTACCTGAACCCCTTGGCTTATACAGCACCCTGTAATTAATGTTGCTCTAAAATAACAATAAAAAATCTATTCTTTCCTATTCCACCAATGTAAACTGGTGTAGAGCAACCTATAACCCTAGGTCTATTGACTGACCCTAATGAATGTGTTCGGTCTATTAGTTATTAAAGTCTTAATCAACATGTATGTACTGAGAGATATTATTATCTACAACTTGTGCAATTTTTATAGTTCTCTCTAACTAGCATCTGAAATCCTGCAACTTGTATATCTAAATATCATTCTGTACTTCTTTAGTTGACTGTCCTCAGGATACTCTAGACAGACAACTCTAGACAGTAACCTATGGGCAAAAAGTTGTTTTAGACCTAAACAGTTTTCATACATGTGGCCCATTGTTCCAAATGTCAAATGTAGAACCATGCTGTAACATGAAGCATCCACAACGTGCAGCTGGAAGTGTCATGTCCCACGACTTCATGGTTCATAATCAGTATTGTAATTTCTATTACTGCTTTGCATTGTCTTAAGTTTGTCCCTCTCATCTTCCTGTATGTGTGCTCTGAGGTATTCAGCTCCTCCCTTCTCCTAGCATTCTCTATCTTTCTGTCTCAGTCAAGCACTGTATTCCTCATCCTCTGCACCAACTCTGTAAAGTTATCATCTTTTCACCTACTACTTTGGTGTAAAACTACAAGATTCAGCCTGGAATAAACTCCTGTTGCTTCTTCATACACGCCGGAGCAGTTGAGTTGACACTGTCTGACAAGATTCTGAAGTAAGTTCTTACAGTTCAATCCAGACTTTCATTACCACATGGGCCTGATGAATTTCTACACTTGCTGTCAGATATGGAGTCAGAATAGTGAAAAGATGGTTTAGAAACACAGATAAGCTCACAACTTCAGCAGAGATTACCACATACAGCTGCAGTGTTGTGACAGTGACAAGCAAGCATCAGTCTGCAGTGTGCATAGCAGCTTCTGCTCAAATACAGCTTCGACTCTTCTAGCAAGATCATCCTATTCCTCCATCTTATATTCTGTCTGTGTTACATCATGGCTGCAGGCAGCACCACTCACAGTGACCAGCTAGAGCTGCAAGATGATAGGAATCCTACTCCACAACCTAGTGAGAGAGCAAAACGTCTAACTCACCCTACATGGAAAGTCAGAGAGAATCTTGAAAGCATAAAAAGTGAAATACTTTATGAAGCTACTGATCATGGGGAAAAAAGTTTGTCACATCCCCACATTCACAGTGTGATTTAGCCCGAAACCCTTTGGGGCAAAAATTTAGTTTTGGGACCAAAACGTTTTCATACATGTGGCCCTTTGGGTTCCCAAAAATTTCAAATTTTAAAACCCTTTGCTGAAATTTTTGAAGAAACCCACAAACGTGCAGCGGGAAGTGTCAGGGCCCCACGACTTTTTGGTTTATAATCAGTTTTTGAAATTTTCTTTTACTGCTTTGCATTGTTTTAAAGTTTGCCCTCTCATTTCCTGTAATTTTGCTCTGAGGGTTTTCCCCCCCCTTCCCAATTTTTTTTTTTTGGGCCAAACCTTTTCCCCCCCCCCCTTTTTAAAGTTATCATTTTTCCCCTTTCTTTTTTTTAAAAAAAAACCGGGAAAAAATTTTTTTTTTCCCCCCCCCCCTTTTTTTTCCCAAAAAAAAAAAATTTTAATTTTTTCCCTTTTTTCCCCCCCCAAAAAAAAAAATTTAAAAAAAAAAAAAAAAAAACCAAAAAAAATTTTTTAAAAAAAAATTTTCCCTTTTTTTCATTTTTTTTTTTAAAAAAAAAAATTTTTCATAAAAACCCTTTTTTTTTTTTTTTTTTTTTTTTTTTGGGGGGGCCCCTTTTTAGGGAAACCCCCTAAAAAACCCGGGGGGGGAAAGGGGAAAAAAAAAAACCCCAAAAACCCCCCCCCAAAAAAAAAATTTAAAAAAAATTAAAAAATTTTTGGTTTTCCCTTTTTAAAAAAAAACTTTTTTGGGGGGGTTAAAAACCCCTTTGGGGCCCGGGAAATTTTCTTTTTAAAACAAAAAAATTTTTTTTTAATTTTTTTCAAAAAACCCCTTTTTCCCGGGGGTTTCCCCCCGGGAAAAAATTTTAAAAATTTTTTTTTAAAAAAAAAAAAGGGCCCAAAAAGGGAAATCAATTTTTTTAAATTGGGGTTTAAAAAAAAAACCCCCAGATTTCATTTTTTTCCCCCCAAAAAAAAAAAAAAGGGTTTTTAAAAAAAAATTTTAAGGGAAAAAAAAAGGGCAAAAAAAAAAACAAAAAGCTTTTAAAAGGGGGAAAAAAAAAAAAGGGAAAAAAAGCATGGAAAAAAAAAAAAAAAATTTTTTTTAAAAAACCCCCCAAAAAAAAAAGATAAAAAAAAAATTTTTTTAATTTGGGCCCCCAAAAAAAAAATTTTTTAAAAAAAAAAAAGGGTTTAATTTTTTTTTAAAAAAAATTTAAAAAAAAAGGGGAAAAAAAAAAAAAAAAAAAGGGAAAAAAAAAAAAAACCCCCCTTTAAAAAAAAAAATTTTGGGGGCCCCCCCCCAAAAAAAAACCAAAACCCCCTTTAAAAAAATTTTTCCCCCCAAAAAAAAACCCCCCCCAAAAAATTTTTAAAAACCCAAAGGGGGGGTTTAAAAAAAAAGGGGAAAAGGTTTTAAAAAAGCCTCCCAAAAAAAAAACCCCCCCCCCAAAAAATTTTTTTTAAAAATTCCAAATTTAAAAAAGTTTTCCCGGGAAAAAACCCTTTTTTAAAAAAAAAAAAAATGGTTTAAAAAAAATAAAATTTTTTTTTTTTGAAAAAAATTTTTTTTTTTTTTTTAAAAAAAAAAAAGTTATTTAAAAAAAAAAAGGGGGTTTTTTTTAAAAAAAATCCAAAATTTTTCCTTTTAAAAAAAAAATTGGGGAAATTTTAAAAAAAAAACCCCCAAAAAAAAAAAAGGAAAATTTTCCCAAAAAACCCCCCCAAAAACCCGGGGGGGCCAAAAGGGTTTTAAAAAAGGGGGGGTTTTTTTTTTTTGGGGGTTTAAAAAAGGGGCCCCCCCAAAAAAAATTTAAAAAAAAAAAATCCCTTTTTTTCCAAAAAACCCCCCAAAAAAACCCAAAAAGGGTTTTAAAAAAAGGAAAAAATTTTTTTTTTTTTTTTTTAAAAAAAAAAAAACCCCCCTTTTTAAAAAAAAAATTTTTTTTAAAAATTTTTTTTTTAAAAAAAAAAAAAAAAAACCCCTTTGGGAAAACCCCCGGGGGCCCCCCCCGGGGTTTTTCCCAATTTGGGGTTTTTTGGGGCGTTTTGCAAAAAACATGCAGTAAAACATAAAAAAATAAAAATTTGGTATCACGTAATGTATTGACCTGGATTAAGTAGGTGTCAATTATACACACAGGAGCGAAAAAAATGAAAAGCTCCCAGGATTGTATTTTTTGTTCAAAAGCCCGAAAAAACCTAATAAAAAAGGAAAAAGCTCACATGACCCCAAAATGGTACCAAAAAAAATGCAACTCATCCCGCAAAAAACAGGCCCAAAATCATTCACTACAAAAAATGAAAAAGTATGGTGTCAGAAAGGACAACATAAAAATGCAATTTTTGATAGCCCTATTTCTCTTGGGTACAAGTAATAAAACATAAAATGTTTTAAAATTTTACTTTGAATTGAAACGACCCCCACATAAAGTTATCCTTTCTTTTTACCCCATATGGTAAACATATAAATAAAATTGAACCAAAAAAATGACAGAACCATTCTAAAAAAAACCTATGGAACCCCCTTGTCCCCAAAATGCCGTACCCCCTATATGAGACCCATGGGGGTTGAAATCCAAAAATGGGTAACTTCGGGGAAGGGTTTCCCCTGTTCTGGTAAAATGAGGCTTTGTAAATCGAATGGCCCCCCACCAAATCTGCATTTCAAAAGCCAAAAAACGCTCCCTCCCTTGTACCCCCGTTGCGCCAAACGCATTTAAACACCCATATGAGGGTATTCCCGAACTTGGAAAAAATTTGGTGAAAACAATTTTGGGTGCTTTTTTTTCCAAGATTCTATGTAAAAAAAAAAATTTTCAGCAAAATTTTACAGATTGTTGGAAAAAAAAATTTTTTTTCTTTTTCAAGATAACCTAAAACATTTATGAAACACCTTAGCTTGATATACTCACTCAACCCTGGATATATTCCTTAAGGGGGTAGTTTTAATATGGGGTCTTTTGGGGAATTTTAAAAAAAGGGTTTGTCTCTTACAAAGATTAGCTTTCAACATGGGGGAACAAAGGGGCCACTTTTATGAAAACTGTCTGGGGCAAAATTCCTTTGTTGCCCATAGCCCCAAATCAGGTGTTCTTTCAATTCCAGAGCACAATTTTGGAAAGAAAGAGGCGCTTGATTGGTTTTCCATGGGCAACAAAATGAATTTTTAGCCTAGGCAGTTTTCTAATGTGGGCCCCAAATAAGACGTTTTCCAAAAATATTGCATTGTTCATTTTTTATTTTTTTTTTGTTAAGGTGCTACAAGTGATTTTATCACCTTCTGTGCTCTCTCTGGTTCCCTAAGTAACTGACCTGTTATTTGCTCTCCCCCTGCTGTTTGTTCTATCTGAAAGAAAGGATGATGTCATCACACAGGTCCTGGCAGCACGAATCCCCGGACAGTGAAGCTTGTCGTTACTGATCTTTCAGACAAAAGCCAGTAATTCTGCTTTTTTACTTTAAATCAGAAGATTCCCCGGTCTTGACCATGAGATTTATCTAATTAAACAGAAGTCTGAATACATGAAGTCTATGTAATTACAGAACTTTACCAGGAAACGACAGACCCAAAGTTATTATTTTTTCACTCCATGAAACTTTGGTGAGACAACCCTTTTAAGTTTTAGTGCCTTAGGCTGTCCGCAAACCTGAAATGGCGCCTAAATAAACTGAGACCCCAGAGTCCGGTAGGTGCTCCTTCTGTTCTGGGGCTTGTGGTTGAGCCAAATAGCCCACGAGGGCCACATATGGGATATCTCTGAAAATGGCAGAAAATTGGGGGTCAATATAGTTGAATTTTTCCCGGTAAATTACGGTTCTTGTGAAAAAAAAGGAAAAAAAATTGAAAAAACTGCAGAAAAGTGAAAATTTTTAAATCCCCCACATTTTTTTTAATTCCTGTGAAACCCTAAGGTTAAAAAACTTCCTAAATGCTGTTTTGAGTACTTTGGGGTGTAGTTTTTAGATGGGCACTTATGGGGTATCTAAATACGACCAAACAAAGTCACTTTTAAATAGCTGGTCCCAAAAAAAAATTATTTTAATTTTTCTTGAAAAATTTTTAAAAAATTTCTCCCAAATTTCTAAGCCCCCCAAAAGTTTAAAAAAAAAAAAAAAAAAAAAATTTAAAAAAAAGGGGCCAACCTACCGAAACAAAATGGTAGGGTTCAATTAATAAAAATACTTTGGGGGGGAATAAGTATCGTTTACACGAAAAAAATTTTTTTAAGTTTTGGGAAAAAAAAAAAATTTTTTCACATTTTTCACGATACTTTGAAATTTTTGACCCAAGGGAAACAAGGGCCTTTTTTGGAAACCCAAAAATTTTTTACTATTTTAAAGCACAAAAGGTTTTCCGGGGAAAACAATTCTGAATCACATTTGGGTAGGAAAAATTTTCCCCAAAATTAATTTTCAAAATTTAAAAAAGGGCACAGGCCCAAATTTTTAAAAAAAAATTTGGGGGTCTGTCCCGAGAGACCAATTTCTGGGCTCCCCAACGGTTAAAAAGGGTTTTAAAAGGAAATGAAATTTTTGGGGGTGTCCCTAACCCCCAATATCCCTCCCCCGGGGGCCCCAAACTGGATGTCCCCAAAAAGGAAAAATTGTTTGCCGATTTTTAAATTTAAAAAATTTTAAAAAATGCTTCTATATTTCAAGCTCCCTAAATTTTATTAAAAAAAAAAAAAAAAGGCATTTTAAAATTTTTTTAACCTACAGCAGGGCCCAAAAAAATGGGTGTTGTTAAAACTAATTTTTTTGGGGGTACAACTGTTTTTTACATGCAGAAAATTTTTGCTGTTTAAAAAAAGGCAAAAATTTTTCCCAAAATTTTCCCTGTTTTTTTTTTTTTTTACAAATAAAACAAGGATTTTATCAATCAAAACTTTATTAATTTTTTTTTAAAACCCCAATTTTCACAAGAAAAATCCTTTTTTCCCCAAAGGGGTAGGTAAAAGTTTTCTAAAAGGGTTTTTTCTTAAATAAAGGCCTGTTTAAAGAGTCAAAAACTTTGGGGTTGGTACCAGTAAAAAGGAAGGGTTTAAAAAAAGCAGTTTTTTTTCCACACACCAACCCCCTTTCAGAAACAAAACCCATTCAGATTCAGGGGAAAAAAATTTTTTTGGATAATTTTTGGGTGGGAAAAGAGGAAAATTTTACGGGAAAAGCCCCTTGAGGGCCTTTATGCCTTTGGGGTTTTTGTGCGTAAATCCCCTTTTTCCCCCCTTTCAGGTGCTGGGGGTTTTTTTGGAAATTTTGCCCCCATCGTTTTTTTTTTTTTACAGCAAAAAAAAAAAACCATTTTTAATTTTGGGTTTTTAATGAAAAAATCCTTACTTTCCAAAAGGGTTTAAAAATCGCCCTTTGTGAAGCGTTTGGGGCGGGTGTTTTCAAAGGAAATTTTCCAAACCCTTTGCTTGTTTTCCCCTTTCATTTTTTACAGGGCAAAAATTTTGGGGGGGAGGGGGTTTTAAAAAAAAAAAAATCGTTTCAGAGGTCCCTCCTAAAAAAATAACAGGGAAAGAAGGGGCTCCATGGGAAGCGTAAAAAAAACACCAGGGAAACCCACCTAAATAATGGGCCTTTTTCTCACCGGAAAGGTTGTTTCTTCAAACGGGGCAAAATCAATTTTTTGGGATCAGGGGCCTTGTAGGGGTTTTAACAAAAAGGTGCCGCCGGTCTTTTCCCCCAATACTGTTTTAAGGGGGAAAAAGGGTTTAAATGTCATCTTTAATTTTAAAAATTAAGGAAAAAAACCATTTTTTGAAAAGGGCCCGCCCTTTTTAAAAGAATCTTTTTTCCCGACATTTTGTTTTTGGGTATTCATTTTTGGTTTTTTCCCAAAACAGTGATCTGAAACCTTTATAAAAACACACATTAAACCCAAATTTTTTTCTGCTCAGTTCAAAGGTTTCACTTGGCCCCAGATAAAAAAAAGGGTTTATGTGAAATTTTTTAAAAACACAAAACAAAAAATTAAAAAACCCCCAAAGGTAGGGGAAAAATTTGCTTTTATTTTTTGAAAAAATTAATATGTTGACCTTTTTTTAAAACATACGATGGGACCTTTAACCCCCCAAAAATGGGGAGATTTTCAGGGTAACCGGTGCTCCAGGTTTTTTCAACATCTGATTGGGCTAAAGTCATTAGGGATTAATTTTTGAAAATTTTGTGTTATTGCCAAAATTCCCTTTTTGCCAAAAGGTCAGATTTTTCTAATAATAATAACTTATCCCTTTCTGATTGGTCCAAAATGTTTCATCCCATAAAAAATTTTTTCTTTCTGTTTTGGTTAGAAGTGAAAACTTTTCATAAAATTTAACCCAAAAAAAAAGAGCTAAGGAGGATTAATAAAAATTTTTTCTTACTGATTTTGGGTTTTTAAAAAATCCCTGTTTTCATGGGGTTTTTTTTTTTTTCGGGTGTGGAAGAAAAAGGGTTTATCTTGATAGGCAAAATTTCTGCCGCAAAAACATGTGATGTGGGGGGCTTTGCACCAAAAAGTTTTTCACTGGGTCGAACCTTTATTTAAAAACTTAGTAAAAAAATGCCCAAAAAAATCTTTAAAGGTGCTAATGTAAAAAAAACTTTAAATTAAACTGAACACTTAGGGAGGGGGTGTCCCAAAAAACGGCCCCCAGCTGTTGGAAAAAAATAAAAACTCCCATCATGAAATTTGGGGTTTTTAAACTAAAAACAGTTGGGGGAAAGATTTGGGTTGTAATTTTAACCCCAAAAGCTTGGAGGGCCGCAGTTTTTTACAACCCCTGACTTAGGGAGGGCATGGAAGATCGCGGGTTTTTCCCCCTTTTTCTTTAGTAAAATGCACCAAAATGGGCGGCTTTCATGTCTAATGCGCCCCAACGAATGTGTTTAAGCACTTTGTTTGCAAGGGCCCAAACCTAAAAAATAAGGGGGAGGTTTTTGGGGGGGGTTTTGGGGGGGACCCCTTGTAATATTAGGAAAACATAATAAGTGTTTGGGTTTTGGGAAAATAGGGCAATTTCTGCTCGAAAAAAGTCAGACTTACTTTAATGGGGGGATTGGCCCCAAACCTGAGGGGGGTCAGAGTTGGGGGCTTTTATTTCTGTTAGGGGGGGAAAAAAAAAAAAATTTCCCAAAAATTTCTCAACTTTCACCATACAAAATAAAAAAATAAATTTTTATAAAATTATTAAACGGAAAAAAATTAAAAAAATTATTTAAATTTAATAAAAAGGTTAAAAAAAAAAAATAAAAAAAAATATAATATTTTCAAAAAAATAAAAAATTTTTTCCTAAAAAAAATCTATTTTCCCAAATTTTTGATTGAATCTAAAAAAATTTTTCATTAAATTAAAAACCCCCTGAAACTTGTTTCGTTTTTTTAAAAAAAATTTAAAAAAATTTTCTACAATAAATTTTGGGAAAAATATTTTGGCTCCTCACCCTTTTTTCCATACAGCAAAAAGCCAAACACAGACCGGTATTGTGGCCTTTTGGTCCCCCCAAGCAAGCGGTTCCCATTGTATTTTATTTTACTGACTTTATTTAAAACAAACAAACCAAAAAAAAGCTTTTAAAATAAGGGTTTCCCTGAAAAACAATCGTTCATTCAAGCTCCTCTTCCCATCAGCACATATGGTTGTTGGACGCACATACTGTGTACACATTAAAATATGGTAATGATAAAAGATAATTTTTCCACCGTATAAAAGATGCAGTCAGTTAATGAACGAGTGTCTCAGTGTGTAGATGTGATTCTTCTTTCTTATCTCCTAATCGAAGCCTCTGCTATTTAGCACAGCTTATGTTTTTCTAGGAAGACAAAGAATTGTGGATAGAGAGGTATAAATAGTGTAAGGTTTTCTTTACTTTTATATGTCACATATATATTTACTGTATCTCACAAAGGTAAGGCACATCTTGTAAATATTGGTAATACGAGTAGGTGGTATGGTATACTACTAAAGGGTTAACATTTTTTAATAATGTTTATTAATTACACTGTTTTTTGCTATAATTGCACTACGAATGTTCTAGAATTGACCCCTATGTCACCCCTGTGTTCAGCTAATAACTTCTGCACATGTCTGTGGATTGTGTATAGTCATGCTGTTTTCGAGATATGTAATCAGCTGCAGTCACCCAAGACTTTGGCAGGAAAAACCATGACAACACAAAGTGGGGGTAGATTAGGAGGTGATAAAAGACAGGTAAATTTAATGTTCTGGGTCTTTTCTCCACTGGGCTCACTGGTATCCACCTTCAGGGTATCAATGGCTTAATCTGCAGTTGTCAGAAGTGGCAGTTCATCATGCTGTCCTGACAGGGCTGTGCTGCCTCTAGGCTCAGATGTCAGCTTTAACCTTTTCTTCTCTGGCCGCATGGGAATGTTACAAGAAAGAAGTAGCTGTGCAAGGGACTTGGTTTAGGAACATTATCCTGGCTTGGTCTATTGAGTTGCTACGACTGAAAGAAGGGAGATGTCATCTGAGTGCTAAAACTGCCATGTGTATACCATCTTGCCTGGTGAAGTAAAGACACTATTCTTTTAAATTATCCAAATAAAAGTTCTATTTTATTCATATCACCTTCCAAAAATCTAGTGTTATTCAGTAATACGCCCCCAACTGGTAACACACAGTTGACTGGTATGTCACACGGTGTAAACTTATGCTTCAAACTGAGCTTCCAGATACGCCTATTGAGAGGGGTATCTTGAAGTGAAAGTGTGGAACCCAAAATACGTGTCCTAAATACGCTTGTAAAATATGTGCCCTCATTCACACAACACATATTTTACAAGTTTGCAATCATTGAGAGCGTTGCTTAGAACATTGTTAGAATCATATTTTGGGGCGTATTTCGGTGCAAAATAAACTTACACTGTGTAAACATACCCTAAAGAATTTCTAGAAGGAATAAAATAAAGGCCCACCAGTGGAATCGATTTTTGGTGCCTGCCAGTGAAGTTCATGATTCGGGTCCCCCAGTGGAATTGATTCTGGAGTCAACCAGTGGAGTTGATTCTTGGGACCTAGAAGTGGAGTTGATTCTTGGGGCCCAGCAGTGGATCTGATGCCTGGGGCTCATCAGTGGAGTTGATTCTAGGGCCCACTAGTGGATTTGAGTCTGAAACTCACAAGTAGAGTTGATTCTTGGGGCCCACCAATGGAGCTGATTTTGGGGGCCACAACCTCGTTGATTCTGGAGCCCACCAGTGAATCAGATTTTGGGGGCCCATCGGCATAGTTGGTTCTGGGGGCCCGTCAGCATAGTTGATTCTGGGGGTCCTCCAGTGGAGTTGATTCTGGGGTCCACCCTACAGCTACTGTACATGCCTCTTATTCTCTGCCACTTTTTGTCTCTTTTTCTCTGAATTTCTGCCCCTCCCAAGGATATATATGCAGTTGAAAAGCAACTCCAGGTCTGCCATGCTCAGGGGCCCACTCTGGGGTTACTGATGACAGCCACCCAACATGCATCTGAATACAACATCAAAGATCAGAAGGAGGAAAGGACTTACTGGCTTCTCTGGGGTAATTATGACGCATATGGACAGTACAGCCCGTCAGTCTTCTTTCCTCCTCCTAAGCAGTGATATTGCAGTAGCCAATGAAACCCAAATCCAGAGGAAACAGGAGGAGAAAGAAAAAAAGTCTTGTCTGCTTCATGAGGCTCCAGAGATAACTGTCCATTTATGGGAACATCCCAAGGTATTCGATAAAAAGAGGATTCATCCATAGATTCCATCACCCGTGTGATAATAAGATATCATTACCGGGCATGTCTGACTAATAGACCCCTATAGACATATTCAACTTGTATATTTGGAGATTTCTTATTTTATGTGCTAGAAGTAGGTTGAAAACCTGAGATGTGAACCCAGTCTTAGATCAGTATAGGAAATTGTAGAACTACAGAGGTAATAGTAGCCGGCACAATTATTTAGGTGTGAATCTCATCCCAGGACAACATATTGCATATCTTAAAGGGGTCTTCTCCCCACACAGATTAGCTTTGAACATGAAAGCAAATGTAAATAAAGACTATAACCAAATACATTGCTGTTTTGATTTTGCTTTTTTTTTTTACAGAGTTAGAGCAGTTCTTATCTCCTGCTTGAGTAGAGAAGGTTTCCCAAGATGCCGATCACCTTCTCTGCTCTAGCAGTCTCCTTGATAGGATGGTGATGTGACTCCTGCTGTGTCTTATCAATAGCACTTGGGTCTGTTTACTTTTCTTACTGACAAGCTTTAAGCCTTTATAGCTCTAAATGTCCCTCTAAAAAGAATCAGGTAGGAATAACAAAGCTGAAATGCCAGTCACTGGCACTAGATCTGGGCATGTGTGCTGGTGGTACATGGTTAAGTTGGAAGCCAGAGCACTAGTGGGCTGGAGGTCAGTACTGTTTGTCCATTGTGAGGGCACTAGTGGGCTGGACATCAGAGCTGTTTGCTCATTGTAGGAGCGCTGGTGCCCTGGAGGTCAGACCTGTTTCTTTATTGTGGGAGCACTGATGGGCTAGAGGTTAGATGTGTTTCTTTATTGTGGGAGCATTGGTGGGCTGGAGGTCACATCAGACCTGTTTCTTCATTGTGGGAGCATTGGTGGGCTGGAGGTCAGATGTGTTTCTTCATTGTGGGAGCATTGGTGGGCTGGAGGTCACATCAAACCTGTTTCTTCATTGCGGGAGCACTGGTGGGATGGAGGTCAGACCTGTTTCTTCATTGCGGGAGCACTGGTGGGCTGGAGGTCTACAGATAGGAAGGTTTCATTAAATATTGTGATTTCTCACAAATCACCAGAGGTGAATAAAGAATTGACCCAATATTCTGACAATGCAACATTTATTATGTGATTGAACATGATAGTGATTCAACTGACATAGGATCCACTAAACAGATCAATGGTTAGATTGTGGCCTGATCATGTCCTCAGAGATGGAACTAATGTACCGCCCCAGCAATTCTGAATGACCGTCTATGAGGCCCTGATAGTTTTTACAACATTCAATTATTAAGACTTCCCACTGAAAGACAAGACGTTTGGAAGGTAACGTGCTCGGCTTATGACTGTGTGGGGCATGCTGATGAATGGCTCACTAATTCTGTGGCAATGTAAGGAGGGGGGTGAGAGGACACAGTCGCTGGGTATAGATGAGGCCCCGCTGGGAAAACAGTTCCATTCTGTAGAACAAAAGCCTGTATACAAAGACAATAGATATAGTCAGCAAAACATTTGGTTAAAAAGTACACAATATTGAACCTAAAATGTAGATTTTTTTTAAAAAGGGCCACCCTTCTCCCTTGTAAACAAAGTATCAATGAAGGTAAATTTATTAATTTACAATAGCGATTCCTAATTTTTTATTACTACTTGTATGTATGACATTTTAATGTCTAGAAAAACATTTACCAAAAATTTATGTATGAGTAGTCATGGGCCAGTAAGTTTTTGTTAAAAGATAATTGAGCTAACCCCTTCAGTGACGGGGAACGGAGCTGGCTCTGTTCTCTGCTGTTTAAACTGTTAGATGCTGCAATGAAGACACAGCATGTGAATGAAGGGAAAAAAATTTTCTCAATTGACAGACCCCTTTTGGTGAGATCACGGGGTGCTGATTGGTTAACATGGTGGTTGGAAGCTTTGTTAAGGCTTACATCACTGCCATGCTTCACATTTTACCACTTCCTGCCCAAATAATGTTTAAAACTTTTACCCCCGGACCCTTTTTGGGCCTTTCTGACAGAGCCCCTTTTTTAAATTGAATGTGTCATTTATGTGGAAAACTTTTGACACTTTAACCCATCATTGATTCAGAGATGTTTTTCGTGAACATTGTGCTTTAAGATAGAAAAAAATTTTTGTCCAAATGTCCTTGTTTATTATGAAAAATATTAAAATATTGTGGAAAAAAATTTTCCCTTTTCAAACTTAAAAAATTTCCCCATGTAAGAAGATAGTTATTTCACTCCAAAAAAAGTTTTAACTAGCATTACCCTATGTCCACTGTGGTTTGGGGCATTTTTTAAAAGATTTTTTTACGGCATTAGGGGGTTGAAAATTGAGTAGTAATTTTTAAAATTTTCAAAAAACATTTTCAATATACATTTTTTTAGGGACCAGTCCAGCTAACGTGATTTGATTGGCCCCGTATGTTAGATACCCCCAAAAAAGACTTCATCAAGAAAAAAACACCCCTTAAAGTTTCAAAACCGATTTAGGAAGTTTATTAACCCCTTGGTGTTACAGGAACTAAAGCAAAGTGGAGGGAAATTTTAAAAAAATTTTACTTAGAGCAAAACCCATGTGACGTGCAGGGTGCAGCTCAACGCAAAGTCAAACAGTCTGGGTTGATAATGGTACGGGTACGTCAAAGCCACAAATCAGAAACCGAGAGAAGTACGGGGGCATGCCAAGGGTCAAAACACTGGAGGTAACGCGGTACAAAAACGTAGGACAGAAACGTAGTCGAGGAACATGCCGGAGTCAGGAAATCAGGAGTAACAAGCAAAACAGGAAATCAGGGGAAGCACTAGGGAGAACCTTTCGCAGGCAAGGACTGACAGGAATGAGCGAGTTTAAATGAGGAACCCGGAGCCCTCCCCAGCAGACGATTGGTGCGTCTTCCGGCCACCCTATTGGCCAGTGCGACACACCCTCTGACCTGATTAGGAACCAAGCTGTCACTCCTCGGCTCATCAGCCCGGCCTCTCCCTGGGTGTGACGACTGACCAGAGGAATTAATCCCTGCCGTACCTTGCTGCTCAACTTAATATTGATTCCCAAGATTTTGCCGTTTTCATAGATATGCCATATGTTGGCCCACTGTGCAGTATTGGCTCATCACAACCCCCAGAATAGGAGGTGCACTACCGGACTCGGGGGGTCTCATTTTCATTACGATTTTATTTAGGCGCCATTTCAGATTTGCGGACACCCTAAGGCTAAACTTAACAAACCCTAAAAAGAACCCCATTTGGGAAAAACTACACCCTTAAGGAATATATCCAGGGGTGTAGTGAGTATATCGACCCCACAGCTGTTTCACAATTTTTTTTAGCGTAGGCTGGGAAAATGAAAATAATTTTTTTTCCAACAATCTGCAATTTTAGTTGAAATTTTTAACAAGGAATTCTGGGAAAAAAGCACCCAAAATTTTGTTACACAATTTCTTCCAAGTTCAGCAATACCCTACATGTGGGTGTAAACTGCTGTTTGGGCGCATGGCAGGGAGTACGAGGAAGGGAACGCTATTTGTCTTTTGGAACGCAGATTGTGGTGGGGTCATATCGCATTTGCAAAGCCCCCAAAGTACCAGAACAGGTGAAATCTTGAAGAAGTCGCCCCATTTTGGATTAAACAGCCCTCAGGGATCTTATCTAGGGGTGTACTGTGCATTTTGGGTGCATGGGTGTTCCATAGTTTTTTTTAGCGTTGGGTTATGAAAATAGGGGGAAAAAACACAGTTCTGCCATTGTTTTTTTGGGTTTCATTCTTACAGTGTTCGCTGTACGGGATAAATGACAAGATAACTTTACTATGGGGGTCTCTACAATTGCAATGATATAAATTTTATATAGTTTTATTACTTTTGCGTTTTTATGTTGTCCTATTCTGACTTTTTTATTTTGCTGTGTGCAGAGCTGTGTAGGGCCTTGTTTTTGCGGGGTGAATTGATGCTTTTATTGGTACCATTATGGGGTGCATACAACACTTTGTTCAATTTTTATTAAGGTTTTTTGTGAGGCATTTTGAACAAAATATAGCAATCCTGGTAGTGTTTTTTATTTTTATTTTTTATAGCGGTCACTGTGCGTTAGATATGACATGCTAGCTTTACTCAGCAGGTCGATATGGTTACAGCAAATACCCAATTTGTATATATTTTTTATTTTTTACTGCTTTTATACAATAAAAACACTTTTATTCAAACAGGAAAACACATTTTTGGATCGCCATAGTCTGAGAGCCATAACTTTTTTATTTTTTTATGTTGCCCTATTCTGACAGCTATAACTTTTTTATGTTTCTGTATACGGAGCTGAGTATAGGCTTGTTTTTTGCGGGATGAGTTGATGTTTTTATTAGTAGTAATATGGGGTGCATATGATGCTTTGATCACTTTTTATTAAGATTTTTGTGGGGCATTTTGAACAAAATACAGCATTCCTGGTAGTGTTTTTTTTATTTTTTACAGCGGTCACCGTGCGGTATAAATGAAATGCTAGCTTTATCGATTACAGCGATACCAAATTTGTATATTGTTTTTGTTTTACTGCTTTTACACAAACTTTTATTCAAAAAGGAAAACACGTTTTTCCATCGCCATAGTCAGAGCAATTTTTTTTTCTGCGTATAGGGGGCTTGTTTTTTGCGGGATGAGTTGACGTTTTTATTGGTATCATTTTTTTGGTGACAAGACTTTTTGATCAGTTTTAAATCCGTTTTTTGGAAGGCAGGGTGACGAAAATACTGCAATCCTAGTAGAGTTTTTTTTATTTTTAACAGCGCTCACTGTGCAGTTTCCAAGACAAGTTAGCTTTACTCTGTGGGTTGATACGATTACGGCAATACCCAATTTATATAGTTTTTTTCATGTTGAAGCACTTTTAAAAAAAAAAAGTGTTTTTATTGTATAAAACAATATTTATGTATCGCTATCTTCTGAGAGCCATAACTTTTTTATTTTTCCATATACAAAGATGTGTAAGGACTTTTTTTGTGGGATGAATGACATTTTAATTGGTACAACTATGGCATTTATATTAGTTTTTGATCGCTTCTTATTCCATTTTATGTGCTGCAGGATGAATAAAAATCGCAAGTCTTTGATTTTTTTTTTTAACAGCGTTCACCGTACGGTTTAATTAATATGACATATTTATAGGGTAGGTCGTTACACATGCAGCGATATCATATATGGGTACTTTATTTATTTTTGATCTTTTTTGGGACGATTGCCGTTTGGGGGGAAAAGGGCGGTGTACGTGTTTTAATTTTATTTTTTGTGTTTGTGTTTCACTTTTTTTTTTAACTCTTTTTACACTTTTTTTTTACTGTTACCCATAGGGGCTTTTTAACAGCAATCATCAGATTGCTGTTACAAGTCAGTCCAGTACTAAGGATTGCTGCTGTGTACTGGTCGTCATAGCAACTGTCAGTCACGAAAGTGACTTTCACTTCCCGGGACCGTCCGGTAGGAGATCGCAGTGTGGCAGCGCGCCGGGAGCAGGCAGCAGGAACTCCCTGCTCCTGCCTGCGACTTAGCTCTGACGATCTTAATTGATCACTCCGGCCGGGGGTGATGCGACATGAAGCCAGCGTTATTTTACCGCTGGTCCCCTGTCGCGATCGTGCGGGGCTTGCTTGTAAGCCCGCACGATCGCCAGGACGGATGCATACGTCCCATGTCAGGAAGGGGTTAAAAATATTAAAATAAATACAAATTAAGAGCTTAAATCACCCTCCTTTTGCCATTTTAGAAATAAAAATAAAAAAGTTACACATAATCAGTATCGCCGCATCCATAAAAAAGTCTATCTATTAAAATAGAACAATTGATCCCATATGCTGAACACCGTAGAAGAAAAAAATTCCAAACACGACCTCTATAAATTGGAATAAAAGTGATCAAAAAGTCGCACCTATTTTAAAATGGTAAATAAAAAGTACACTTCAGCCCGCCAAAAATACTTCCTCACTCAGGTCCATAGGGGGAATTACAAAAAAAGATATTGGCGCAAATGTAAAAAATATAAAATTTGGATTTTACGGTACTAAACATAATATAAGCCCTAAAAATTTGGTATTGCTGAAATCATATCAACCTGCAGAATTCAGAGAACACATCATTTTTACCGAAGATTGAACGCTGTAAAAACAAAACCCCACAAACGTGGCACAAATGCTTTTTTTTCACATTTTGCTTCGCTAAGATTTTTTTGCGGTTTTCTAGTATATTCTACGATACCATTAGAAAGTACATCTTGTCCCACAAAATAAGAGCCCTCATTTGTCTAGGTAGGTGGAAAAATAATAATAAAAAAAAGTTATGGCTGTTGGAAGGTGAAAAGGAAACAACTTATAGCCATATTACTGTATTATGACCACGGGAAGGGGTTATAAGTGCCACATTGCAATATCAGGCCATTAATGTTACATAACTTCCACTAACAAGAGGTTATCATCAAGAGGTTATCAATGGTGCTACAACAAAAACTTCAAAATTTATCACATGAAGGGATGTTCTCATGAAGGCACTTCCACGTTACAGGTCGGCTCATAGTTCGCTACAAGCCGACCATGTGAGAGAATGAGGAGGGCGGTGCTCACGGCCATCCTCCCCATTCATTTTAATAGGAGTTCCCATTATAGCCACTGCCCTCCTCATTGTCTCACATGCTCGAGATGTAACCATCTGTAGTCAACCTGCAATGTGTAAGGACTCTCTTGGGAACACCTCTTTAAGGTTCACGGTACAGGATTAGAAAAACATGGCTGCTTTTTTCCTATAACAGTGCTCTTCCTGTCCTTGGTCATACATATGTAGCTCAGCTTCACTGAAGGGAATAAAGCTAATTTGTGATACCATATATAACCTTTGGATATGTGTGCTGATGTCTTTTGAAAGAACCCAGCTTTGCTTTCATCTATTTTTTTTATTTTTTTTTAAAGCTGTAAACCCCTGCGTATTTAACGTATACATCCGTCAAGTGAACCCTTACCTGAGGAACGTTTGCTTTATTCTGGTTCACAGCTTGACAAGAAAAGGCCGTGACTGAAATGGCTATGCAGAACACTAAAGCATTTGTTGCAATAAGGGCAGCATAAAGGATAGTGGTATTATGCTGTGAATAGAAAATATAAACTGTTAGACATGTTTCAGCTAAAGAATCCAGAAGGTGCAATGATCATACTCTATAGTACAGGCAAATGGTAAAATTCAGAAGGTAAAAAGACACTGATTGTACAGCCATTGCTAAAAAAAAAATCTCGCAAGATACAAGGGTAATATTTTATGATACAGGCGAATGCTAAATAATTCAGAAAGTGAAATGATAACACAGTATTGTACAGCCAAAATGTTAAAAAATTCAGAAGGTGCAAGAAAAATATTTCATAGTATAGCCAAATGCTGAAGTTTCGAAAGTATAAATTCTTCATATTACATTCAAATACTAAAGAATTCAGAAGATGCAATACAAATATTCCATAGCACAGCCAAATGCTAAAACATTCAGAAGGTGCAATAAAAGTATTCCATTCTACAGCCAAATGCTGAAGAGTTGAGAAGGTACAGTATATTAAAAACCCTCCATTTTACAGGCGAATTCTAAAGAAATCAGAAAGTGCCTTGACAATACTTTAGTATACAGTTAAATGCTAAAGAATTCAGAAGATGTAATACATATATTCCATAGTCCAGCCAAATGCTAAAACATTCAGAAGGTGCTATATAAATATTCCATAGTACAGCCAAATGCTAAAAAATTCAGAAGGTGCAATATAAGTATTCCATTCTACAGCCAAATGCTGAAGAGTTGGGGGAATTATAATCCTACATATTACAGGCGAATACTAAAGAAATCAGAAAATGCCTTGACAATACATTAGCATACAGCCAAATGCTAAAGAATGTAAAGAATGCAGAAGATGTAATACATATATTCCATAGTACAGGCAAATGTTAAAAATTCAGAAGGTACAATAAAAATATTTCATAGTGCAGGCAAATGTTAAAAATTCAGAAGGTGCAATATAAATATTCCATAGTACAGCCAAATGCTAAAAAATCATAAGGTGCAATACAAATATTCCATAGCACTGCCAAATGCTAAACAATTCAGAAGGTACAATACAAATATTCCATAGTACAGTCAAGTGTTAAAACATTCAGAAGGTGCAATATAAGTATTCCATTGTACAGCCAAATGCTGAAGAGTTGAGAAAGTATAGTAAAAATCCTCCATATTGGATTTTTACTAAGTGACTTTTTGAAGGAAACGGCAGAAAAGAGCCTTAGTCCCCTGCAGCGTCCCTACTGGTGAAATTAAGCATTATGCAATCTCAGTGTACTCCATGGGTTGACGGTATAAGAATAAACATGCAACATGCTCCAGAGTAACTGTTGCTCTTTGTAAATGGTGAATAGTTGAGGCTCCTGTACTGGACCTTCCTTTCATTACTCAGAATTCATTGGTAAAGTATTTACAAATGATGTTTTACACCCGGCAGCCCCTTCCATTACATTTGCTGTCAGGGTTATTTTTCCAGAAGAGGCTTGCTATCATGTGTCTGTCTCCGGGAACCTCCTGCCATGACGGGTTATCTGGCAATACATTTTTCTTGCAGCAGCTGCTGAAATGCCAAAGTTCTGTGTTAGTGGGAATGGTGTTTCTAAGTAATGGGCGACCATGTAATACATGGAATGACTGGATCTACCAGAGTGAAAGCACAACATACCTATCCACAAAATGGGCTACCAAAAACAGATGGATAACCCTGTGGGTAAATTACAACAGTAACCATCTACTGCACATACACTTATATGGTGGAGCAGTAAAAATATTTTCATTGAATCAAATTAAAATACAGATAAGTCATGAATAATAAGATAAAGTAGCATCTATAAATGTTTTTGCACAGGGCTATATAATTGGGTGTAGAGACCTAAATTTGGCTCATAATCCAGTTTCAGACACATCTTCAGGCACTCGGCTCTTACTCACTGTCAGCTTATTAGGATCAAAAAATTATTATTACACTTTTTTAAACCAGATCAACTTGCAAATTGATAAGAAAAGAATAGACAGAATTATAAAAACAAAACAAGAAAATAATCTGACATGGCATGTAAGCCTAGTATATAGACAGTAGTCAGGAATTCTCCAAATGACCACAAGAGAAAGAAGCAGATGACATTTTCCATACAATATATCAAGCAAAAAATCCAGACAATGCCATTAATTAAGGACAAATTGAAAACAAAACTAAACATTTGTGGTGCGGTGTCCACGCATAGGAACATATTATATATAAAAATGTCAAATAGGTGCGGAGTAAAGTGGACTCCGAGCTCATCCAACTAGTAAACCGGAAGAAATTTCTATATGAGTGGGGTGGTCCCCTAGAATTAGGAATGTTTTAAGGGGCAGAAGGAGACTCCGGGTATAACTGGCTCCTCAGGAATTTTCATCACAGAGCATGTAGATGGACAGTCCAACCATCTTTGCCAAATATGGTATTAGAAATTTACTTTTTGCAAGGAAGGGAGACGTTCACTGCATTGATCCATTCCTTCAAAGATAGAGGACAGTTCGCCATCCATCTGAGAGCTACCACTTCTCTAGCAGTGAAGACCAATTCTATTAATAAGAGATGTTCAGCAGAATCAGGGTGTCTTTCGGGATCTACCAATAAAAGACAGAAAACAGAGTCATCCATGACAGGGAAACCTATTTCGTCATTAATGAACTTGACCTGTTGCCAGAAGCCATTTACCACCGGGCATGACCAAAGGAGATGGAAAAAGGAAGCAGAAACTTCCTGACATTTAGGGCATAGGTCTGGGATATCAGGTCTAAACTTATGAAGCCTAGACGTAGTGTAATTTGCTCTATGTAGAATATAAGGTTGTGTGGCTCTTTCACCATATTTGGGCGATACCTCCCTAGGGGCCGACAAAGCAAGAGGCCACTGCTCATCGGAGATTGGGTCCACATCCCCTTCCCAAAGGACTTTCTTGGCTCTGTAGGGGGAGTCCAACTTGTGATGCAACACTGTGGAGAACAACATAGAAATATGACCACAGGGTGGGGGGGGGAGACCAACAGACTGGGAAGTGGGAACTCCAAGAGGGGCAAAGGTCCGGTGGGAAACTGGGACTGCAGCGCATGCCTCACCTGAAGGTATGAAAAAAGTGTGAGTTAAGTAAAAAAAAAACCTTGTTTCTCAACGTCTCATAGGTTTTTAGAGTTGAGGCGCTGTGTAGCTAAGAAATATAGACCACTCAGTGCCGTTTCCATATTGTAGGGTCCAATGCCTTTAATTCAGGCAGGCTATCATCATCCCGCAGAGGAGTATAAGGATCAACTCCCTCTGTATAGCATTATCCCACACCAAAATGCTTTGTCTAAGAATAGGATTGGTCTTAAGAAATCTCAGAGTCACGGGAACCCAAAATATACAGCAATGGTTTGGTATAAGAGGGTAGAGAACCATGGAAAAGAAGCTCGGACACTCTAAGGGCATCCCCCTTTTCCCAAGTGATTAAGTGTGTTACCTGAACTGCCCACTAATATAGATGGAGATCTGGGAGTGTTCTACCACCCAAATCCCAGAGGCCCTGTAAAACTTGCGTGGGAAGTCGCGATCTGCTGCCATGCCATATAAAGGAGCTAAAAAGGGAATTTAGGCGTTGAAATACCTGGCCACTGGCAGGGTTGTGTGCCACTGGTAATGGTGTGCGTGTATATATATATATATGCCGCAACCCTGCCAGTGGCACCCAGGTTCACATTGTGTTTTTTCAGAAATGTTTTTTGTGCAGAACTATACGTTGTATTTGACATATATTGCTTTTAATCTATATAGGGAGGAAGAGATGCCTCCATTTTGGTTTTCTGCACCCCACCCATTTTAACAGGCTGTTAAATGAGTGCAACTTGCAAGGTTGGTGTTTTTTTATTTCTTTCTCTCTGGATAATGGAGGTCGGTTGACCCAATGGCCTGAATTTGGCTCTATTGAGAGGTAAAGATAGCATAGGACCACCCGACCTGAGATCACGTTGTAAGTTCGTGGGTGGCTTAAGCATTTTTTGATCAAAAACATGTGAACTAAGAATCTCAAAGTTTTTTCATGTACCACCCATAAATAATCTCATTCAATTGAGTCAAATACCTTATTTGCATCTAGACACCAAGGGTGACATGTATGAACGTGTTCGCTCTATTTTTAACCAGATGCACTCCAATATCAGGCGCATTACAGAGTGCACACGGCACTTTGTAATGCGTTTGATTTCGGGGGGTGTGCTGGAGGCGGGCACATTACAACCGCACGATTCTACAAATTTATAGCTTCAGTACGGCAAATCCAGGCGCACTACCGCTGGAACAGGTAGAGTACTTTAAAAGTGGTTTACCTGAGCCAGAAGTGTCGCTTAGTAGCTATAAAGCGCTAAATCTATGACCTGCAAGAGATAACGTTCTTAGATTCAGACGCATTCTACGCTACTACTGTGCGCAAAAATGGCGCCAAAATCATGTCACCCCATGGCTTTAGAACCAGCATTGAAATGCGGTGCCTGCAAATTCATGTAGATTTATTGCTATATGTTTATCTGGCATGAAGCCAGATTGATCGGCATAGATTATAGATAAGATTACAGAACTGAGGTGTAGACCTAACACCTTTGCCAGGATGTTGATATCTGTCTGCAAAAGGGTTATACGGTGATATGAGGAACACTGTGTGGGTCTCTCTCTGGTTTAAGTATCACCACTGTCAGTGTTTCTGACAATGATGAAAGCAATGTGCACTGTTCAAACGCCTGGTTATACAGTCCTAACAGATGTTCTGCAAAAAAATCAGTCTTGCTTAAAGGGGTTTTCTCACTACAGACTTTCACAGACATGAGCTGTTTCTCTCTGTTTTACAGCTTCAAATCCATTGGCGGGTCTCTCCTCCCAGGAGGCGTGTCTTCCCTCACTGAATACTGGTGACATCATCATTCTGTGTGAGCAGTGGAAGGGAGAGGACATCACAGCTCTTCAGACATTCTGCAATGGTCAGTTCTCATGTCTGGAGAGCTGTCACCTCCTTCCACAAGCTCCTTGTAACCAGAACACCCGTATTGCTGTAAAAAGTCATACATACAGAATGAACTGATGAAAAAAATGTGAGAAATGCAAACTGCTCCCCCATCTGTTATCAGGCAGGAGGAAGAAGAGCAGGAGTAGAGTGTATAAGGCTGTGTTATATGCATGGGTGGAGCAGAGTGTACAGTATAAGGCTGTGTTATATGGGTAGGGAGAGTGAATCTAACAGCTAGAGACTAGAGTAATTGCACAGATCCTTCACATAGAGCTGTTACTGTGAAAGGAGCATAGACAGCCTTTATGACACAGACACAGCCAGCACCTAGCACAGAAAGCTCAGGCAGCCAGTTTCAGTTTTTACACAGCTCAGAGAGCAGAGAGCCAATCAGAGCACAGAGGGCGTGTCCCACACAGGGGGTGTGTCACGACCAGGGTTGAACTAAATATCAGGCAGCCAATCACAGCAAAGGGGGAGTGGCCAGACACTAGGCTTCAGATTTAGCTCTAGACACTTACAGATTAGCTACTATTTAGCTGCTATACTAAATGATTTAGTTAATACAAACCATTTGCAAAAGTGCTTATTTTTACTGTCGGCATCATTACAGATATGATCTTTGTAGTGAGAAAACCCCTTTAATGAACTTGATACGGAGTCCATCGGTGCCTGGAGACTTGGCGTTGGGAAAAGTGGACATGGCACTCTCAATTTCTTGGGCAGAGAGTGGCACTTCTAGGGCAGCTCTATGCTCTTGGGACAACAGTGGGTGGTCATTGAGGTACTCTTGTATTTCCATACCAGACATTTCAAGATTAGAGGATTATAAGTCATTTAAAATCACAAAACGCTTTCACTACCTCCACAAAGTCTGAGAATTCCTGACCATCTGCCAGTTTAAGGTTAATAATTACCACGGGCTCAAGAGATCTCTTTGCAATATAAGCCAGTAGCTTCCACATATCTCTCCCTGTTCGTAGAATGACTGGCACAAAAAAAAAAACATGCTGCGTATTTCCCTTTCCTGGAGTATTTGACCATATAAATGCTGCTGATCAACCCAGACATCTCTGTTTTCAGGGGAGGGGTCCTGAATATATTCCAATTTGGAACAAGAAACCGCTCTAGCCAACTCATCCACTTTGGAGGAGTGAATTCTCTTTGTCGGACGCTGCCACTATCAGTTCCCCCCTAACGAAAGACTTGAAGACATCCCAAACTGCCCACACTGAACAGGAAGCATTTACGGACAGGAAATCAGACTATTTATTGCAAAAGTACAATTGAAGCCAAAACGGGTTAAGTCTCCAGGACCTTAAGTGGATAATGTCTGACCATTGCAGCTGCAGTAGTACTGGAGAATGATCTGCGACGTACCAAAACAGATAGAAACAGTTGGATACGAAGAGAAGCAGCAGCGGGTGGGTGGGTATCAGATCTATCCTAGGCAGAGCATTGGGCCCACAGATATCCACATGACTGTAATAACCTGTAGAATTAATCTAGCAAGATATTAAGTGTGAAATGTAAATGGTGCCGAAATAATATAAAAAACAGAATTTTCTTTTTTAAATCTGCAATGATTTATAAGTGAACTTAAACTATTCCTCCAAAAAGTAAAACTTGATCCGAATAAAACGAAGCCTCATAAATCTGCATCATTGAAAAAAATAAAATAGTTACGACTGTTGAAATGCAAGGAGGCAAAAACTAAAGAATGTCCTTTTCATTAAGTACTTTTTGGGCATTTGGCTTAAGGGGTTAATATCACATAGTTTCCACAAAAAAAACCAAAAATGAGTTTTAACCTAATTCACCCTATTTTTTTTTCTTTTTTTCTTTATCGTTGAGGGGAGGGGGGCAGACACTTTGGCTGTATGGGGCCCTGAAATTCCTGATGGCAACCCTGGGTCCTGGTAAATGTTTGTTGTGGGGTGGTGTCATCGGTGGATATGTGTGTGTGTGGGGGCCCCATCCAAAATTTTGCTAGGGGGCCCAGGCTTCTCTAGTTGAATTTTCAAATGGAGAGGTACTGTTGATCAATTAAAAGGTGTTTTCTTGGTCTTATGATGCTAAAATGTGAACATCATGAAGATGAGGACGGTTTAAATCCCAATTCAAATTGATCCCCTAAATTTATGGGGCAATTCAGAGATCAAATACCGGTTGTGAATTTTTCCATTAAGCTCCTTGTTAGAGATCAGCAAGTTGTGCAAAATGTATTGAAGCATTGAACAGCCGAACATGTGCATCTAAAGTAAAGAGATGGTCTCGTTTAGTCCAATTAAAATAAAATTCAAGACATTCTATGTTGATCCTGAAATTTCAACTGAAACCCAAATATCCCAAACTTTGTGTGAATAGTGCAATTGTGCCTGTTACAACCCAAACTATAAGGCCATGTTCACACGGCTTAAAATGGGCCGTATTCGGTCCGTAATTACGCTCCGAAGTGCGCCAATTATGGGCCGAAAACGGCCCATTCATTACGGTAATTCACAGTTCTCATAGGGAACTATGGATTATGTCTCCTCTCCCCGCCCGGCGGCGCCGCTAGCAGTGATTGTCTATGGGCCGGCGAAGTGCCGGCCCCCCGCTCCCGCCCCGCCCCCGGCCACAGGGCGTAATTGCGGGGCGTAATTACGCCCTGCAAATACACCGTGTGAACATAGCCTAAGGGTGCGGCAAAGACTAAATACCGGTCGGATTTTCCGCGGTTTGTGGATTCAAGCTCTCCCCCTTCGCACCCAGATGTTCATGTTCTGCCTGAAAACCGGGTGGAAGAATGAACATGTTCTAAGTTTTTCGTTACACTGACAGTGTCAAAAACCATCTGGCGGAAAATCCATTCAGTGGGGACTGCTGAACGGATTTTCTATTAAAGTCTATGTCAATTTTCAGATGGTTTCTAAAACTGCAAACCAATTGATAAACTGACCAAAATACAATGCCATGGGGACAAGCCCTTACATTTTCACAAAGTGGTGCTAATGAGAATTTTGATCAATCCTGTAAAAAAAAAAAAAAAAAACTCCCCTCGGACAGCTCCATTGACAATTTTTTTAATTGTTTAGACATTTTTATTTATTTGCTTTTTTCTTTTTCTTTTTTTTTTTAGTCGCAATATGGGACTAGACTATGATCGCTAGATTGCTTTTTTTATTACATAGCAATACATTCCTGTGCACACTACACAGTTGGTGGGTGTAGGTCGATAATTACAACTGATACCCTCTGCAATCAGTTGGAAGGGAGAGACAGCTCTAATTAATTTTTTTTAACCTTTTAAACACCACAGCGATCACAGCCACTGCTATGCACCATTTCTTTCCCGGATTGCAAGGTGCCAAGCAGGTGCCTTGGTGGCGGGAGGCCTAATGAAGACTTCTGTAACTGCCATCGTACTTCTTTTATTACATCTTGTCTAGTAACCAAGAGTGACTACAAGTGTAAGGCTATGTTCACATGGCTTAAAATGTGACCTATCTCGCCCTGTATTTCGCGTCGTACTGCGCTAAATATGGGGCGAGATACGTCCCAGTCATTACGGTAATCCACAGTTCTCATAGAGAACTATGGATAACGTCTCCTCTCCCCGGGCATAAAATTCGGCGAGTGGGGAGATAAGTGACATGTCAAACATTCACGCCGTTTACGCGCCGCTAGTAATGAACGTCTATGGGGCCGACGGGCTGCCGCCCCACCGCCCCGCTCCCTAGCACACGACGTAATTGCGGGCGAAATACGTCCCCGCAATTATTGTCAGGTGAACATAGCCTAAAAATAAAAAAGTTTTAAGAATATAAACAAAATATTAAAAGCTCAAAACTATCTTCTTCTGCTATTTTTGCTGATAAAAAAGTTACTCGTTGGGTCATTGCAAAATAGATATAAAAAGACTGGATAAAGTTATAGCTGATATAACAAAACTTCCACAGACATGATCCAACATTCCCTAGAAAAGAAAACATTGAAAGAGAAGCGGCGTTCCAATTCCACTATCTACTTTATTTCACCCATTGCCACATTTCAGCCCACTGAAGACCCTTTTTCTGCTGCAGTGAGGTAAGATGTTGCAATAGGTAAATAAAAATGTATTGAGGAGTTCCTCACTCTACTCACTTTTGTTTTATCAGATCATTGGATCATAAATGGTGAAAGTTGAAGAATGACAAGGAGACTGAACCTGCCAAATTTGATAGGTGTGGCTAACCCTCTAATATGTTTGAGTTATAGCCTCCGTATTCCCCTATAGAAGATGTTGGGAGAGAAGAATCAGCGAGTTCGATTTTTGGCAAGCCCGATCCTTTTGTTCTTGCAGGAGACTAGCCGAGGCCACCATGGCCATATATACCAGTGTAACAGGCATAGCAGCTGCAATGGAGACCAACATCTCAGGCCCATCTCCACCCTAACATAAGGTGCAGACAGTTAGTTATGTCTATGGATGTTAGTTTTTGTATTATTTCTGTACTGTGACATCATGTGTTTATTGTACCTGCAAAGTGACATAATTATGTTTTTCTTTACTGTTCTGTGATGTCCCAATGTACAAGGTGACATTTTCAGTGTGCATTATAATGTAATATCATGGCATGCATTACCTCTGTACTGTGACATCACTGTGTGTATTACCCCTGTAGTGTGACATATCTGTGTGAGATATTCCTGCAGTGTGACATCAATGTGTGCATTACCCCTGCACTGTGACATCACTGTGTGCATTATAGCTGTACTGTGACATCACTGTGTGTATTACCCCTGTAGTGTGACATCACTGTGTGTGTTATCCCTGCATTGTGACATCATTGTGTGCAATATACCTGTACTGTGACATCACTGTGTGTGTTATCCCTGCATTGTGACATCATTGTGTGCAATATACCTGTACTGTGACATCACTGTGTGTGTTAACCCTGCATTGTGTCCAGGGCCGGGACAAGGCAATTTGGTGCCCTAGACAAGTACAACCAATGGCCCCCCCCCCCAAAAAAAATAAATAAAAAAAAAAATAAAATAAATAAAAACTAAACATTAAATCTGACCATAACTTAACAGACGTACCTGCGCCCTCCCCAGCTAGGTAGAATAAGGGGGAGAAAAACAAACACAATTCCGACACACAAAATCCATACATTATACCGATATACAAGGAAAGGTAGGGTATAGGGGGAATATATATAGGCAGGCAGGGCATAGGGTAGGCAATGTGGGCCACATATATAGGCAGGCAGGACTTAGGAAAGTCTAAAGGGGCCATATATATATATATATATATATAGGCAAGTAGGGCTTTGAGGAGGCTAAAGAGACTATATATAGGCAGGTGGGGCTTTGGCGAGGCTATAGAGACTATATATAGGCAGGTGGGGCTTTGGCAAGGCTATAGGGGCTATATATAGGCAGGCAGGGCTATAGGACCATATATATAGGCAGACAGGGCTTTGGGGAGGCTATAGGGGCCATATATATAGGCAGGCAGGACTATAGGGGCTAGATATAGGCAGGCAGGACTATAGGGGCTAGATATAGGCAGGCAGAGCTATAGGGGCTAGATATATAGGCAGGCAAGGTTATAGGGGCTAGATATATAGGCAGGCAGGGTTATAAGGGCTAGATATATAGGCAGGCAGGGTTATAGGGGCTAGATATATAGGTAGTCGGTACTATAGGGGCTATATATAGGCAGTCGGTGCTACAGGGGCTAGATATAGGCAGTCGGTGCTACAGGGGCTAGATATAGGCAGGCAGGGCTATAGGGGCTAGATATATAGGAAGGCAGTGCTATAGGGGCTAGATATAGGCAGGCAGGGCTATAGGGGCTATGGTCCACTATTTTGAACCGTTGGTTAGTCACTTACTGTATACCAGTCCTTTATTGATTTATAAAGTTGCGGCTGACTGACTGCACCTCAGCACTGTTATCGGCTGCTGCTGCTCGGCCCGCCCCTTACTCTGCTGTGCGGCGCCGTCTTCCACTGAGCACATGACCGCGGGCGCCGCAAGAGACGCAAGAGACTTTGACTGACTGACTGTCTCTGACTGCTCCGACTCTACCTGCCTGTCTGCCGCCGCTGCCACACAGGAGAAGCATGCGGGCGCTTGGCGGACGGAACTGAAGAAAGTAGCTGCGCGGCGCCTGTCGTCATGTGACTTCATGTTGTTCCTTGCATGCCAATACACACATCCCTGCCCCTCCTCTTAACTGCCTTTCCTTTGCATGTGCACAACCTGGGTAGGACAGAATGCTTCCCTGACCAGTAAACAAACACTGTTGCTAAGCACATGTAAACCAGCCCGTTCTCTAAAACCGTAGCACTTTGCCAATAGTAACCAAGGACGTACATCCTTAGATTTTTGTTCCCCACATTTTCAACTCTAATCTTCGTAGTGAGACAACCCCTTTAAGGCTGTCCGGAGTTTCCGGCACAGGCAGCGTGCTATGTCATCACACTGCCTGCACAGCCTGATGACATCATGCCGCCTGTGCCAGAAGATGGAGCGCATCGGAGCAGCAAGGGAGCGAGGTAAGTGCTAAAACCTGCCTAAGGGGGATATGTACCTGCCTATAACCTGCCTATGGGGACATATACCTGCCTATAACCTGGCTATGGGGACATATACCTGCCTATAGCCTATAACCTGCCTATTAGGACATATATCTGCCTATAACCTGCCTATGGGGACATATACCTGCCTATACATGCCTATAACCTGCCTATGGGGACATATACCTGCCTATGGGAAAATATACCTGCCTATAACCTGCCTATGGGGACATATAACTGCCTATAATTGGCCTATGGGGACAAATACCTGCCTATACATGCCTATAACCTGCCTATGAGGATATATAATTGCCTGTACATGCCTACTCCAGCCTATAACCTGCTTATGGGGGACATATACCTGCCTATACATGCATCTAACCTGCCTAGGGGGACATATACTTGCCTATACATGCCTATATCAGGCTATAACCTGCTTATGGGGGACATATACCGGCCTTTACATGCCTATACCAGCCTATAACCTGCCTATGGGGAAATAAACCTGCCTACACCTACCTATAGGGGACATATACCTGCCTATATCTGCCTATGGGGGACATTAAACTGCCTATTCCTGCCTATGTAATTTTACTGGTATCCATTTTTATTTTTGAAATTTACCAGTAGACACTGCATTTTCCACCCTAGGCTTATACTCGAGTCACTAAGTTTTCCCAGTTTTTTGTGGCAAAAGTAGGTGCCTCGGCTCATACTCGGGTCGGTTTATACTCAAGTATATATGGTAATCCAATTTATAGGTGCATTATTCAATTCTATGAAAACATAACAAGAGTCAGAAAGTTACTTACCACTATAGTCAAACAGTCTCCATCATATGGATAACAGTACAAGTAGGTGAAATCGATACAATGCAGGACTATTTCCGTAAAACTGACCATTGATGACAAAATGGAAAACGAAAGAGATCTTTTTACCTACATGAAAAAGGACAGGACATTTTTGTTACATCTTTCATTTTTCTTTAAAGTTACAGTAAAACAGCATGTCTGTAGCATCTCATATTTACTAATTATTCCCAAATTCCTTCCCGATCTACCCTAAGATAAAAAAGAAAAAGGGAGGTGGACCATGTGGTCTCCCTCTAATGTCAATTGTTTCTATGTTCCTATTCCTTGTATTCTCTATCTGTTCAGAACAACTCCAGGCCCAGATGGCTTACACCAAAGATATTTTAAAGAGCTCAGCTCAGTTATCTCTTTGCCCCTGTACTTGATTTTCAGAGATTCTCTGGTGATTGGTATAATGCCAGGAGACTGGTGCAAGGAAAATGTGGTTCCCATCTTCAAAAAGGTCTGTAGGTCTTGCCCAGGTAATTATAGACTAGTAAGTTTAACATCTATTGTGGAAAACTGAGGGGCTCATAAAGAACTATATACAGGAATATGTGGCAGAATAAAATATTATTAGTGATTGCCAGCATGGATTTACTAAGGAAGAAGTTGTTAGACCAACCTGATCTGTTTTTATAAAGAGGTGAGTAGAAGTCTGGATAGCGGGGCAGCTGTGGATATTGTGTGTTTAGACTTTGCAATTGGATAAATTTAAATCAATAGAGTAAGAAATAATAGTGTGCAACTGAATTGAGAACTGGCTATTGGATCGTACTCAGAAACTGGTGGTAAATGACTCCTATTCTGAATGCTCCCTGGTTACAGGTGGCATCCCGAAGGCTCAGTACTGGGTCCTCATTTATTAATAATATAAGGGAGGGTATTAATAGCACGTTTTCCATTTTTGCAGATGACACCAAGCTATATAGTGTCGTGTAATCAATAGTAGAGGTTCATTGTAATGCGGCGGAGTAGTGGATCCACTGGACCGCCGCAAGCGATGGCACTGGCCACGTCAGGGAGCGGAGTCTAAGTGGGTCCCAGTTTTCACCAGAGCCTGCTGCAAAGAGGGATGGACTTGCTGCGGCAGGATTCCACCAGGTCTCTACTCCTGATGAGGCAGACTTGCGGAGGCAGCCGTGGTACAGAAGACGGTAGACGAGGTCAGGCCAAGAGGTTGGGGCAGGCAGCGAAGGTTCGGAGTCGAGGATGTAAGCAGGTGGGACTGGTACACGGGATAGGCAAACCAGAACACGACAAGGCTTCCTCTCATAGGACAAGGTTGCTATTGATTCGGCAATGAGGTCCCAGAGGTGGAGCCCTTATATAGGATCAGCGACCAGCAAAACCAATAACCGGCGCTCTGACCTTTTAAATTTGAGAGATCCGCTCCGCCCCGCAAACAGTGACGGGGAAGCAGGAGCATGGACTGGTAAGTGGATGCGCCCGAGGGCGCAAGGCGGGAAGCAGAGGAATGAGTGTGCCCGCAAGGTTCACTTGTTACATTCATGAATTTCAAGCAGACCTGGACACACTGAATATTTGGGCATCAACATGGCTAATGAAGTTCAATGTGGATAAATGTAAAGTTCTGCATCTGAGTACTAATAATCTGCAAGTATCATATGTCTTAGGGTCAGAAAAACTGGGAGAATTGCTTATTGAGAGAGATCTGGGTGTACTTGTACATGATAGGTTACAAAACAGCATGCAATGTCAATCAGCTGCCTCTAAGGTCAGCAGGGTATTGGCGAGTATTAAAAGTGGTATGGACTCACGGGACAAGGATCTAATTCTACCACTGTATAAAGCATTGGTGCGGTCTAATTTGGAATATGCTGTTCAGTTATGGACTCCAGCTTTTCGAAAGCATGTAATGGAGCTAGAAAGAGTGCAAAACGAGCAACCAAACTAATAAGGGGAATGGAGCATCTTAGTTTTGACGAGAGGTTAAAAGAATTAAAATTTATTATTTTGAGAAAAATGGCTTGGGGATACATTTAAAAAAAAAGGGCCCCTAAAAATGTAGGGGGGAAACGTTATTTTGTGTAAAACTCCCTCAAAAGAAAAGATAAATTCCCTTCATCGAAAAAAAAAGGTTTTAAAACCCCAGGGAGAAAAAAACCTATTTCCCTGAGAACGTGAATCTATGGAAAACCATCCCGACTAGTCACAACAGGAACAGTTGAGGATTTCAAGAAAGGCTTAGATAACTATTTCTACTAAATTATATTAATAGTTATGTAGTTGTATAAAGTATCTGGATCCAGTTTGATGGAAATTTTGGAATCAGAAATGTAATCATCCTTTAGGGCAGGTTGGTTCTTGCCTTATGGGTTCCAAAGTCTTCATCAAAGCTTAAAAATGTTAACATTCATGCCAGTATATTTATGATAACAGATGCTTCTGACAAAAAGTGGCACCCATCACCCATAGCATCCCATTGTAAAAAGTATACTACACTGTTCCTTATATTCTTGCTTTGCTGTAGACATATTCAGGCAAGGCAGGGCCTAAAGGACACCTTTTTGACCTTTGCCTGGCTATTACCATACAACATTCAAAATCGGGGGGGTTTTTGGTGTACCGCAAAAGATTCCAAACGTAATTTGAACAAGTCCCTTTAAATGTTTTATTTTATTTTTGATGTTTTTTCATAGCCTTTAGCCTTTATTTTTTAGTTTGTAAAAATATCCCCTTTTTATTTCACTTACAAATTCTGTCATTAGGGGACTTTGTTAAATTAAACATTTTCTGGTATTATACTTTCCCAAGGTAACTACTTTTACACTGTGTTTTGTAGTTTCTATTTTTCATATATGCCAGGAAAGCTCTCGGCATATGCCTTAAACATATCCAGGGGGCCCTCATTCTCCGAACAGAAACCAAACGGATGTCCTCTTGGCTTTTGTGTAAAGGGATATATTTGTCTGAAAATGAAAGTGTCTTCATAAAGTGATAACAAGGGGTTAAATTCATTGTTAACAATTTCTGATCAGTTGGCATATATGCCTTTATTTTTTTATAGCTAGTTATATAGACAATATAATACTTTCACATCCAGTTGCTACACAAGCCAAAATCCAGGAAGCACGTCACCCATCCTAAGTTACCATAAAGAATAGGGTTGCACTTCCTAAATTGATTTTTGGTGTAATTTACTAAAACATTTACTGTAACAAGGACTCTAAGCCTAATAGATGGTAAGGACAGTTTAAGGTGTTTTAGAGTGTTTACTTACCGATCCGGCAATGCAATGCTTTCATTGTGGCCCAAGTACTGCTCCCCTCCGATGTCAATTCTGGTTACTTTAACATAGGCCCATAGGTCCAATGTTATGGTAATCGGAAGTGAAGTAAGGCGTTGCAGAAAAATGCAGTAATGTCATAAGTGTGTGAATGATTTTAATCTCTTACTGATGCATGGCATACCTGTACATGATGCTGGTGGTAACAGTGTATGGAGCGGACTCACGGGTTGAGCTTGCTTGCTTTATACTCTGTGAGTGTCTGCTGTTAAGTACACCTGACACCCCCTGTCATTGGGCAGTATTTAAGGTGAGCTCTGATCCCTGGTGTTGAACAACTTAGATGCCCTGGTCAATGCAACACTAAGGCCATGTCTACACAGCACTGGTTTCTGGCTGGATTTCCGGCTAAATACTGAATCCGCCGAGAATCTGACTGTAACCAGTGCCCATAGACTGCAATAGAAAGCCTGAGCTGTAATGTCTACACAGCACAGATTTTCTATTGTCGGATTTCTAAACTTCACTGGAATATAGAACAGATTCCAGTGCACTTCTATGTACTGGGACAGTTGAAATCTGAAAACCGACCGCTTTTTTTGCAAAAACCAGCACCTAAAACTATGGTATGGCAATTTCAAAATACTGTCGGATTTCCAACAGGATTTTAACTAAAGCCATGTAGACATAGCCTAAGTTGTTAAAACCAGTGCATTGCTCATTTTCACTGCCCCACTGAAACCATTGCAACAAGATCCTGAGATGCCAACCAGTTGCCATAGCCCACATAATGCAAGGTAAAGCATGGCATAACAGCAGAGCCATTACTGTATGCTATTTTACAATATATAACTATTGCAGAATAGTGTACAATCACGCCCCCAGTGGTCAAGTACCGTATACCAAAGGGGACTGATAGAATAATTAAAAAAAGAAAAAAATATGTATTATGTATTAAATAATTATGTATTAAAAGTTGAAAACACTGTCTTTTTCCACATTGCAAATATAAAAAATATTTTAAAAAGGTAAATTGGTATTAGCACATCCGTAAAAAGTCTGATGTAATAAAAAATAAAATTATTTATGCCACAGGCTGAACATCATAGGTAATAAAAAAAACACTGAAATTGCATTTTTGTTGGTTATTTCACCTTCTCAAATGATTGGAATAAAAAGTGATAAAATAGTAACATATATCTCAAAATGGTACCAATAAAAACTACAAAAAAGGAACCCTCACTCAAGTCCGTGAGAACGAAAAAAGTTATTGGTGTGAGAAAATGGCGCTGCAGCACAAATTTAAAAATAAGAACGTTTTTTTTTTTTTTTTTAAAGTACTTAAGCATAACAAACTCTAAAGTTTGTAATCTCCGGAATTATACTGACCCCCCGCAGAATAAAAAAAATGTGAATTATTCCAAACAGGGAAACATAATAAAATTTGAAACCCCTAAGAATGGCGCAACTGCAATTTTTTACATTCCACATCACAAAGAATTTTATTTTGGTACATTATTTGGTATAGAAAACTGTTCCATTAAAAAGTACAACTTGCCCTGTGAAAAAAACCCTCTTATGTTTTAGATAGAAAAATATAACGCTTTGGCTCTTGGAAGGTGGGAGGGATAAGCGAATGCAAAAATTCATGTGGCAGAAAGGGTTAAGAAGTCATCTCAGCACTCACCAGGAATATGTTTGGTTTCCGTTGAGCTGCAATTGTTATAGATCCAGCAACGATAAACTGCAATTATATAACAGATATGTGGTTAATAAAATAGTTTAGTCCTTTTGCCTCCTTTCACCATAACAGAGAAATCATACTGTTAGCCACGGTGCCCCATAACACTCGCAGTCACGGCACCTCCTCACATTGATAACCACAGTGCTTCCCATAATTTCCAGCTACTATGTCTCCATAATTACCTGCCACATTACCCTCTATGGCTGCAGTGCTCCTATCAGTACCAACCACAGCTCCCCAATAACTGCCAGCCACAATGCCACCACTGATAATAAATAAAGTGCACCCCCAAGGCAAAAGTCTTAGTGCCCTCATCTATTCCCAGCATCCAGGTTATCTAGTCACTAGTGCTGAACCTCGGATTCGGGTTTATGTCAAATTCGAACCAAATCCAAGCAATTTGCTTCGGGTTGGTCAGAATTGAATTTTGAAGTATTTTAAACTTAAAGGGGTTTTATCATTTCATTAAATGGTCTTCAGAATAAGGGGACAGTGAAAACAAGCAACCTTTGCATTGGAAATGTCATTAGCAAAGCTGCTTGTATTCACAGTGTCCCTTATCTTGTTTTTTTTATTTACACTGATATCCAGTCCGGGTGGAATCCCTACGGATCCCTCCTCCTTGCATTTCACAAGCGAGAGCTCATTTACATTCTGTTTCCCCACCCCCCCCCCCCCCCCCTGAAATCCTGCAGTTTTCACTTTGGCCACAAGGCCTAATAATAGTTTTTTTCCATACTAAGGTTATGGATGCAATCTACACTCACCCTCTCCTACCCCTACCTTAGAAGCCAGGGGCATCGCCTCGACAAGGGATTTTTCTACAACCTTTTTCTCCTGCTCACTACAGCACAAGAATCCAAAGGATACGCACCTTGAATGACCCATCTGGATTCTTTGACAATTAATTAGCTGTACCATTTATGATATTTTCTTATTAACATTATATCAACTATTGAATAATGCTTACCCCTTGTCATCAAATAGCTTTGTCTATTTATGGGAGTATGCTGTTATTGGGACTTTTTTAATCGTATTTGTAAAAGTTATGTTATAGGCTGGCGATTTTGGGCTCTATTTTTATCAGGCGCACTCCAATATCAGGTGCATTAAAGAGCGCCTGCGACACTTTGTAATAGGTCTGAGATCAGGGGGTGTGATGAAGCCGTTGTATAAAAACCTTTACAAGCTCCACGTGTGGGGGTTCAGCTCTGTCACTTAAATGGGTTTTGATTCAAAGAAGTCCGAACAGAAATAGCTTGACTTCAGCAAGATGCAAACAACATAAAACGTAACCTTGCTTCAGGCATCAAAAGGGTTAACAGAAAACAGGTTCAGCTCCCCATGACAGTCTCTCAAGCGAAATAAGGTAGATTTGCCCAGGCTCGACGGGACTACACATAAGACCTTCCTCTACAACTCCAGGCCTGGAATGGTACCACACCCCCAATACACTTGAGTTCCTGGCTTTATAGGCCAAGGAACTCCTGAGGTGGATATGTGGGCCAGTATCCTACCCTGTCAAAGATTTTGGCCCTAAAAGCTCCCCGGGACCCCCCAGCTCTAACAGTGATGCTAAAAAAAAACAAGATTTCTGCAACCTAAGTTTGCAAAAACCTATTACTCGGCTTCATCACCCCTCCCCGTGGTGACACATATCACCGCGTGACGGGGCCCTTGCGTCTTAAAAAAAAAAAACAAAAAAAATGGGCCCCCACACCAAATTTCCCCCACAAGGGAAAATATCCAATTTCCCTGTGCATCAGCCAGTCCACGGGTTGGGGTAACCTTGAACACACCAACAAGAAGCCAGGAAAGAAGAATCGAACGGCACACAATGGATTAAAACGGGAACTCTTTATTCAAAGGAGTAAAAAATGACGTTTCAGCCTACACTTGGCCTTTCTCAACAGCACAAACCCAAAAAGTAAAAAAACCCAAAATTATTCAAAATCCCAAGGTCCCCCACCTGTGTTTAGACCAATGGTATGTTCCAGGGTCTTTAAATCAAACAAAAAACTTTATGAACAGCATGGTAGATTTCAACATAGTGAAAAAATCAATTAAAAACAATCAATTTTACCATAGTGAAAACCCTCGGTCAAAATAGGCAGGGATGCAGTTTTATCTCAACATAAATCGGCGTCCTCCGACCGACTGCGCTGACGGGAAGTTCGGCGCTGGTCCCCCGGCTCAAAATCCGGTTTTAAATCAAAGGCTTTACCGCAAAATGCCCAGCAGGCTAAACGCCGATAAAAAAGATGGCAACCCGGTCCCCCTTTACTAAGGCGCAGTTGGACTAATGGCCCAGTCCAACCGCGCTTTTTTTTTCGGGGGGCCCTGCCGTTATTTGGGTTATTTTTACATAAAAAACAAAAAATATAGCCAATGTGAACGCTCAAAAAGAACTGAAAAAAACTAATTAAAAAGCGGCATTGTATAGAATTGCCAAAAAAAAAAAAAAAAAAGAGGCAAAATCCTATCTTATTAAATGGAGATATAGAAAAAAATCCCTTTCCGGGAAATGCTCTATCACCCTGGTATGTTAATATTAAAATACATACTATGTAACCCCCTTTCTAAGCACACAAAAATAAATTTGTGATTATTAAATTTTGATTAAAAAAAATTCCTATTAAAATATGTAACAAATAAACCCCAAATCTTTTTAAAAAAAAAAACTTTAATTGGGGCAAAAAATAAAAACAAATATAATCCCGCCAAAGAAAAGACCCGAGGGTTCATCGAAGGTAAAAGAACAAGTATTAAAAAAATTTTTTAATACAGCCACATGATTATTAAAAAAAGGAGGGAAAATTAAAATTCTAAATTTTAAAATTTTTGCCCGGGTTGAAATTTTGTAGCTCAAAGATCCATTACTCTCCTTCTTTTTCAAAAATGCTTCCCCATCCACCCCCCGTCTTAAGGGGGGAACAGAATCTATCCCCCAAAATTTTATTGGGGAGAAGAATTCGCAATTCCACAAAGTGTTAGCTACCGGGGCACCCTTTTACACTTATTTCTAATGGTACTCTTTGTTTAAATAATCCTCAAATCGCCTCCATTGTCGTTTTCCCTACATCATAGCCCACAAGGACAAGTAATTAAATAAATTACATAGCTGGATCGGCAAGTGTATCCCCCTTTAAAATTAATATTTTTTACCCTTTGAGGATGGTAAAGGTATTTCCCTTGGGCCCGATTGCCCCAGTTGCACAATTCAGGCAAGGGAAAAATTTCCCCCATTATGGAGGTGCCAAAAGGGCTGGGCATATGTTGTTTTTCCTCGAACCAAAACTATTTAACCCAACTACCCCCCCAATTTTTACATCCTTTTTGCCATATGGGGTAGATTGAAATTCCGGGGTATTGGGAAACTGTTCGGAGCAAATTCCCAAACACTATATAACTTACAATACATAACTATGGAATTAAACGTAGAAAAAAGAATGATAATCTTTGGGGGGGTGGGGGCAGTTCTACAACTTTTTTTGTAAAGTGCTTTCTCTCAAACCTTCTTTGTTTTTTTGCTGGTGTTTAATAATTTCTTACGAAGCCTCTTTCTTAAAAATTGTTGCAATATCAAATTTCTCTTTCTCTAGATGTTCCATCAGTTACTATTCTTTTAATCGCAGTAGTTGGCTCCACGGGAGTAAACCTTCTATGTTTTTTGGATGATGGCTATCATGGGGAGAAGGTTATTTTCCATCGTCTCCTTAAAAACAAATCAGTCCCCAAAGTCCCCCGTTTCCCAAACTACTAAATATCCAGAAATGGAGACTAAGGTTAGACTGTTTTTGTAAAAGAAATTGAATCTCAATGAATTAAAAGTCAAAAAATCAGTCAATAATGTCTCAGTACTTGTGATTTAATAAAACACAAAAAATTTTTTTGTGTGCTTATGATGGGCTAGATGTATGATTGTAAAAATTAAAAATACCAAGGGGGTAGAGCATTCCTGTGGAAGTGGATTTTTTTTTTTTATGTTCCATTTAATTATGATAGGATTTTGCCTCTTTTTTTCTTTTTTTTTTTGGGACAATTTTATACAATGCACGTTATGATTGTTTTTTTCGTTAACTTTATTGGCGTTCAATTGGGTAATATTTTTGTTTTAATGTATAAATAACCCCTATAAAAGGCAGGCCCCCTTAAAATATGGCGGGTTGGGGCGGCCATTAGTCCAGACCTGCGACTTTGTAAGAGGGGGACCGTGGTTGCCATCTTTAATCGGCGTTTAGCCCGCTGACATCGCGGGATGCCCTTTTCATTATTCCGGATGTGTGAGCGGGGGTACCAGCCCGAATTCCGGTCAACGCATTCCCCGGGCGGCGGACGGCGAGATATGTGTGAGATAACGAAATGATCCCCGCCCCAGGTGTAGCCGAGGGTTTTTCACTATGGGAAAATTGATTTTTTTAAGTGATTTGTCACTAGTTTAAACTACCATTTCTGTCTCATATTTTTTGTTTTTAATGACCACATGGAACTACCATTGTTAAACAGCAGGGGGGGGACCTTGTATTTTGAAAAAATTTTTTTGTTTTTATACATTTTTGATTTGTGCTGTTGAGAAAGGGCCACAGTGTGTGGCTGAAACGTTGCATTTTGTACTCCCTTTTGGAATAAAGAGGTTTTTGTTTTTTAAACCATCTGGTGCTGCCCTTCGCATTTTTCTATTTAAGGCTTGCGTCTTGCACAAACCGTTCGATATCTTCTAGTACGACAAATCCAGGTGTCATTTTATGCTGGAACAGGTTAGAGCACTTTAAAGTGGTTTTACCAGAGCTCCAGATGTGTCACCTTTGTATGCTAGAAAACGCATAAAATCTGTATCGACCTTACAGTAGAACAGTTTTATAGATTCAGGCACATTCTGCGCTACTATTGCACGCAATAACATTGGTGTTTGGGCACCAAAAATCAAACAAGTTGCCCTTTGTCTTTCTGCAGTGGAATTCTCTGGAAAACATCTGTTTTGTGGATTTTTTTCATCTCTCTAAACGTTATTAAAGCAGCTCGGGCAAGATGGCCGCCCCCATAATGTTATACAGACAACAGAATTAAAAAAAATCTACAATCAGAAAATAAAAACAGCTAAGAAGAAAAGAAAATGTATCAATGTCTGATTTTAATTAATGGAAAAAAAGTTAACAACAGATTTCCTTTAAGATTAACTTTCCATTCCCCGATGCACCCGCTCCCTCCTCCATTTCTGTCTGATGCCACTAACAAAGTTTAACGCAGTAACGTCAACTGGATGTCATGCGAGATGGACCAGAAAGAGCAATTATGTAACATTGGATCAGAAGTGAATCTGCACGGTGACTGGGAATATCTGGGAATGGTAAGTTTACACTTAGGAAGCAGTAAACAGGCCTTACCATAACTCTAGGCCCAGTTTAGGGTTAAGGATATTGTTTAAGGTTAGGACTACAGAAAAAGTTTGTATTCAGGTTGTGCCAAATCTAAGTCTTCAGTCAAACCGGTTTCAAACTGAACAGAGACCGTTTCTGGCAACATCACTAATCCCTGAGTCTTCATGTGAGCAGCCACCAGTGGCACTGACTTGATATTAAGGGAGACATGTATGGTAAATAGAGTGAAATAGAACGTACATTTTTCTCATCTGTTTTCAAGATGTTATAATGCGACTTACACCTGGTAAATACTCCTCCCTCACCACTCTTCCAACGAATGTTGAAAGTGTTTTGTAAGCGCTTTAATGGATCGTCATAAGTTCTTACGCCTATGTGTTTTACGCACTTTGGATCTTAGGTGCATAAGTATTGCACCAAACATTTATAATGGTTATAGATAGGCTGGAAATATAAGAAAAATCATTTGAATAGCATGTCAGTGAATAGAAACTATGGTACTGATCCTGCTTGGAGGACCACAGGTCCCAGCAATACCTGTGCTGTGCTGTCTCTTGCTGTATGTAGAAAAAAGGGTGAGAGCAACAAAAATACATTTTGAATTTAATGTAGTAAAAATTAAAAAATCTTAACAACATCATCAGTATGTTATTTAATGTAAAACTAGTTTAAGATTCTATTAATCTTAAATACATTTTATAGGAGATATTTCTATATTTTGGGGACATTAAATATTTTTTATATTAGAGGGGTTTTGCCATGAAGTAAAATTGAAGTGGGAAGCTTACAAATTAAATAATAAAACTTTTTCTACATTCCTCTTATTAAAATTCAGCATGTTTTTGTCTTTAGATGCTCCCTTCATTATGTGATTAGTGTATTGAGCGTATTACTATTGACTAAGTGAAAATGGCACGGTTTTTACGATTGATAGTTGTTTTTCAAATCACGCGATTATTCTAGGTGAAATCAGCACATGATCTTTAATATCGCCGCAATTTTCGGCGCTTTCCTGGCATTTTGCGCTGGCCCATGCAAATCAGCTTAGAGACTAGTGCAGGGTGGCTGGGTTTGCTATTGCCACGCCACTGACCTGGATGTGTATGTGTTGTGATGGCTGGAAAAATCACTTGTCACTCGTTCTTACAAGAGAACAGTCCTTCCTTTCAGCATCGTGTGTGTTGTCGTATCATAAGAGCAGGCTCGTTTTTGTGCTCGGACTCTCTCCAAACAAGTTCAGCGAAACTGTTCTTTGTTTTCACTCAGACAACTATGCTTTTTAGCTTCACCCGTGAAAATTTAAACATTAGGCTAGATTAGAGATATTTTCAGTTTTTAGTTACTTTTTAGTTACTTAGGCTGAGAATTTTAAAGGAGCATCTAGAGCTGTACAGCCACGAAGGTGGAGGTGGGGCGGGTTCGGGGGGCGGTGGGGTACGGGCGAACACAGACAGGCTGGCAGGCAGGCAGGCTTTTGAAAGGGAGTGGATATTGTGCATAGCCCTGACTCTGCTATTGACCCTGCATTGAAATGGGTTTTTTTATTCAACAGTTTTTGGACTGTTTTTAGTGACCAATATTAGCTTGTTATTTTGTTGCAGCCTGTACTTTTAATAGGATACAGGATCTTTTCTAGAAACTGCAGGGAGTAATTTGATAGGTGCAAAAAACTTCAACCTTTTATTATTCTGTACTCGATTTAATAGGTTTTTTTTTTCACTTTGGCGTCCTGCTCAGTTTTGTTAAGACCCACTTTGTTTCAGTACAATAGGATACAAGAACTTTGCTAGTCATCGCAGGTGTTTTTATTAGGTGCAAAAAACCACGTTTTATTATCCTTACCACTAATTTAATTAGGTTTTGCTTCACTTTGGCGAACAGGCCACTTTTTGTTAAAAGGACACCAATCATGTACGGATTTTACATACAGAAATTTTGCTTAGTATTGCAGGGTGTATTTCTATTTCATAGCTGCAAAAACACGCTTTTTATTAATAAGTACACAATTTAATTCGTGTTTTTCACTTTGGCGCAGCCTGCTTTGTTCAAAGACCCATCTCATGTACTTACTCATACAGAAATTTAGTGCATAAAACACCTTTTATTATCTGTATACATTTCAAATAGGTGTTTTTTTTATACTTTGAGTGCGGCCCAGTTTTGTTCATTGAGCACCACTTCTACTTAATCTTGAATACACAGAAATGTATGTAGTTAATGATGGTTGTATTTCATTGGTTATGCAAAAAACACCGTTTGTTATCACATAAATTTTTAAATAGCTGTATTGCCACATGGTTATGCCTAGTTTTTTCAAATAGCCACATTGTACGACATTTGATAGAAAAATTTCTAGCAATGTTCTCGTTTGTCATTGCTATTGCAAAAAACGCTTATTTCACTGTGTAAACTTTTGAATAGTTTTATTGCGCTCGTTGAATCTCAGTTTGGCGCACTGTATGATAGTTTGTGAAAAAAATATCAATTCCTAGTCCTACTGGGCAGTTTGTAAATCCTGGGACTGTAAGGAAGAACACTGTGATTTTGTCTTCGGTTCTTCCCACCCAGATCGCATTTCACAGGTATTCGCTAGGAATACATTTTCAGTTTCTAATTCCTAGTTAGCGGTAGGAAATTAAGCAGGGATTTAGAATTAGATGTGATTGCCATCTTTTAATAAGAGATTTCAAAAACTCTTTCAATACCTTCTTATTTTTTATCTTTCTGAACATGGAGCGATAATGCAGTTGAGGTAAGCGAGCAAAGAGGGGGGTAGGACCAAGGAGGTACGAGGTCACGACGAGAGCAAGAAGGTCTCCTTCACCGTGTGGTGACAAACACGCCATGCCACGCGGACGTTCGGTTGCAGGACCATGTCAGGCTGTCATCGCTGGGGGTCAGGGCCTGTGAAATCTCAGATACGAACAGTGTCGCAATCTGCTCTTCAGTGGTTAATGCAACCTGCATCAGCACGTCTTACCTCCTCGTCCTCAGTCCCACGGCCACAAATGTCATCATCAGCATCCCGTCCACAATTGAGCCGGAAGGCCAGCCAAAAATGTCACAACTCGTGTACCACATGTGGATACAATACATTTTTGAAGACCTCTTTGATGGGACAAAATGCGAGTAGTTGGGGGTCTGACGCATTTGTCAAAGACCAAGAGGCCACAAGAGGTGATTTTGTATTCTCTCATGACGCCCAGTTATGATGCATCAGAAGGATGAAGGAAGCCGGTCATCGGCAAAAATCACGGCGCCGGTCGGATACGCTTGCAGGTTCCTCTTGCTTGTAGCCGCAGGGTCCCCGGTATAGCAGAATGTCAGGACGACCAAGTCACCTGTGTTTGATGATGATGACGACATTGCGGATCCAACGTGGTTTTTTTCAGCAGAATTTGCTTGGCGAAAGCGTCTTCATCATGGTCGAGGAGGGAAGACCGTACATGGGGTAGTGTCAGTAAGGGTCCCGCCTCAAAAAGGTGACGAGGGCGGTCGCAGAAGTCCCGCTGAGATGATTCCACAGCCCCATACGATCAGCGGGACCAACTACGCTCCTCGCTTATCCACTGTCGAAATGGTCCAGGACCTCTCAAGCCATGGGCCTTTTTCGAAAAGCCTCTGTTTCTCCCAGCAATGTTATATGTCGCGCCTTTGACGTAAATGAATCAGACAGAGGCAAGAATCTTAGGTGTCTTAACCACCACCAACATGTCTAGTCACATGCAGCAAATGCATGAGTTGAAATATGGAGGAAACACTTGGCCAAAAAAGGCCACACGATGCCAGCTTCCAACCACTGTCACACCTCTGTCTCCGCCTCTCCCTCCAACTACACAACCACCAAGCGTTTCCTCAGCTGCCCATTGTCTCTACAGAGTCTTGATCAGGGATCAAGCTTCCGCTTCAGCCTCCACCGTCTCGCTAAACCGAGTGAGTCCCACTCAGCACCACCAGAGACCCATCCTACCCTTTCTCCTTCACAGTTTGAACGACCTGCATGGCCCGTACAAGCGCCATCAGTCTAGCTGCACAGCCTTCTGTCTTCAGGTTTGGGAGCAAGAAGAAACACTTTACCCAAACCATCCCAAAGCCAAAAGCCTGGAATATCGGCATTGCCAGCTTTTGTGTCATCTGGGACATGTTGCCTTCCGTCTGGTGGACACAGATGGGTCCGCTTTTCGACATGTTGTGGCGCCCTTGCCTGCCACAATACCAGATGCCAAGCAGGCATTCTTTGCCAGAAAAAAGCGTAACTGTCCTGGCCAGCACCTGTCATCTAAATTTCCAAGAGGCAGGTTGTCTGCATCAGTTGTCCCGGAAAAATAGTCCATCCTGACTCCACAGGACACATGGCCTAGTAAGCAACTGGCCAAGGCCATATATCTCGCTGTGACAGCTCCACTGGGTGAGTGGGTGGATGTCTGGTGGTGACGGTTGGTCCTCAGCTTGGTGACGCTCTTCAAAACCGCACCAAAGGATTGAGGCTGCAGGGTTCTTTCCCCAAGGTCCCCAGGTAGGCATCATGTGCCAGAGAAAACAGGCCGTGTTGAAATTAATCTGGTCTTGAGAGAACAATCCCTTGCCTTAGGCAAATGTCACTATGTACCTTGTTTGTCCAGAAAAATTTCTTTAAAGCGTTACCGGGTCTGGACTGCCTGCTGAGGAAGGCCGAGGTCTGAGTTTGCCACGCTTCCGACCGTATTCGCCACCCTGCTTCGTCCCGTCTGGCATGCGTTGCAGCCGTCAAAGCTTGGCTCTACCCCGTCAACCGTCTCAATTCGTTTGAGTCCGGAACAACGCTGGAATTCCACTCTCCACATTGGCTCAGCAATTGTGGCCAGCAGCGCAATGCCATTACGCAGTACGAAGTGGACACATGGCGCTGCAAGCGACGGTACGGACCTCGGGGTGTTGATCAACGAGTGAGTCGGAGGCCAGGTTGAAAGAGCTCTGCACCCATCCTGACAGTCTTTGAAAGAAGCCACCAAATTGGTCATAGTGCGGGTACAATGCCTTGTCAGCCCAAATGAGCATTGTCGGTGATCTTAGTTCTGGAACGATCGTTGGACACTCTGAAACATAGGTCCTGCCATGCGTCGACAGGACGCGGAGACGGACAAGATGCGGACCACGGAGCCTTTTCTCTGTCCGAATCCACAAGGCCCCGACAGTTTCACATTTTTATCGGTCTTCATATAGGCTGTGGTTCCGGCGGTACGGCTAGTGACAAGGCGCGGCATCAGCTCTCAGGGTGCATCATCTGACTGGCAAGTTACAGGGCATAAACGCCTTGTGTTGATGCTCGTGGCCGGAGAAGCGGGAGGAGGACGGATGTCTATTCCTGGACACCGACGCTTACGACGTCCCTGCCTTGGAAAGAGGCTTGGTGCGAATTTTTAGGCGCCGAGGAGGAAGAAGAGGAAGAGTTTGCTAGTGCCCCTCGACCGAGAGGCTTGGGAAATCAAGGCTCCATCTCTCACACGAGTGCTTGGATTGCTCCTATGTACTTCCAAATGGATCCTCGCATTAAGGCTCCATGAAAATGAAACCAACAGCTACTGGGTTCGGCCATCTCGTGATCCCGGTACAAAACAAAACTCAGCAACTTTTACCTTCCACCCACCCAAATAGAGAGTAAAATGCAGGGAACATGCGATACCACTTGAATGTAATTGATCAACTGGACTAACATCTGTTTCGTCTGCTTCACGTATCTTCAAATGTCACGGCATGGAACAACATCAGAGACGTGACAGCAGTAGAGCGCCCAAGTAGCACCATTAACGGGGGCCTCAGACAGCAGAAGGCAAATGGAGCAGAAGCTAATGGGTGACCTCTGGGCAATATTTATTTACCACCACTCACCAACGCATGTATAATGCAGAGGCACACATACAACACAGAGACCAGTTAAGGATACATGTGTGCAATGCAGAACTATCTGCGGTCTAAACACCGATGTTTTTGGAATGTGTTCTGGACCAATTAACTTCTGGGTATCAAAATGGTTGAGTGGCCCGAGATCGCTCGCAGCCACACCATATAGGTACCCTGTTGTCCTGCCAGCAGCCAGCTTCATATCCTCGAGTGGACCTTCAGCACAGCTGGCAGGAGTAATTACAGGACAAGGCATCCGGCCTTCACGATAATGTGGATCGTATCATGGGACTTTCATCAAGATGAGCATCCAGGAGGGATCTCTGATTGATGTTGTGGGCCCCAATTGACTCGATGGTCACCGATTAGATGCCCAGTCTAGCTTCACATTCCTCTTCATACAGAATGGTTTCCTCCTGAAATGTTTTTTAAAATGATTCATTTCTCTCCTGCATTTTATTCTCAGTTCACAAAAGATGTTTTTGATGGTTTTGCCCCGGCATATGTCCCCTTTGGAGATGTAAAAGCACCAAGGTTTTCATGACCAAAACCGTATATTCCATTTACTCACTTTTCTTTAGAATTTTTTGCATTGTCAATGGTTATTGAGGTCATGTTGCTGTGTGACTACAGCTATAATTATGGTCCTTTGGAACAGGAAATGTGGCTTCTAAGTGGCATTTCTCCATCAAATTTTTTATAATGGGCTGAGGAAGTCATTTTTATAATTTTTTGGGCGTCTGTTGCCTGTTGAGATACAGCTATAATCATGGTCCTTTTGGAAAATGAAATGGTAGGCTTTCTCTAAGTGGTCATTTCTCCATCACAATTTTTAATAGTGGCTGAGGAAGTATATTTATAATATTTTGGGGTCGTGTTGCTGTGAGATACAACTATAATTCCATGGTCCTTTGGAACAGACTTGGTGGTCTCTATGTGGCATTTCTCTACCATCACAATTTTTAACTAGTGGATAGAGAAGATCATTTTTATAAATTTTTGGGGCCAATGTCTGCTTTGAAATGCTGCAATACTATCAGGTCCTATTCTAAAAAAAATGTTGTTTTCTAACAGCATTTGTTCTTCACAATTGTCAAAAGTGGCTCAAAAGGGTCCATGTTTTGGAATTTTTGGGGGCATTTTTGTGTGAAATGCAGCTCATTACTTACAGGTTCCTATTCTAAAAATACTGTGGATTCTAACAGACATTTTGTTTTCACAATGTCCAAAAGTGGCGCCAAGGGTACTCGTTTTATAATTTTTTGTGGGCATTTTGCTGTGAAAATGCGCACTCATACTACAGGTTCCTACTCTAAAAAATGTGGTTATCTAAACAGAATTTGTTCTTTCACAATTGTCAATTGTGGCTCAAGGGTGTTGGTATGCGGTCAAACAGGAATTAGGTAGGAACAATCTTTAATGGACACATATAAGCATAATGACTTGTTTTTGCAAATCTTTAAAATAGCTAGCAATTCCCACTCTAGTGAGACAACCCATTACCACAACCAAACAATTAGATAAAAAAAGGAAACAAAAGACGTCGGGTGGGATTCCATACCATTTTACAAAGTGATTTTATAGAATCTAAACTACTAAAAAACTTGCATGTACAATAATAGCTGATACAAATATTCCTCTGAATTGTACAGGGATGGTACAAGCAGCTTGATCAGATGTTGGTTACCTCAGGACAGGTATTAGTCAAGGTCCAGTTCAACTAAAATGGGTGGTTGAAGACTCTTTTCCTGCACTTTTTCATCATGTGGGAGGTCATGCAGGTTTGGGGTCTATGCTGTGGACCAGGACAGGGTATAGTCCAATGTCCAGTGGAAACCCTAAAATGGTTGTTACAAAGATCCCTTTTCCCAGAGCATTTTTTTTAATGTGGGGTCAGACAGGTTTAATGGTCATACTGCGTCCAGAGACAGGTAGTCATGTCCAGTGAAACTAAAATGGTGTTGAAAGGACTCCTTTTTACCGGCACTTTTTAATCCTGGGGTCATGCAGTCTTGGGGGCTCATGCTGTGGCCCAGGACAGGTATAGTCAATGTCCAGTGAAACTAAAAAAGTGGTTGAAAAAACTTTCCCTTTTTTCCGGCACTTTTAATTTTGGGGGCATTTTCAGGTTTGGGGGTCTGCTGGGGCCAGGACAGGTATAGGGCCATGTCCAGGAAACTAAAAAGGGTTGGTTTTTAAAGACTCCCTTTTTCCCGGGACTTTTTATATGTGGGGGGGATTGGGGGTTTTGGGGGTCATGCTGTGGCCCCGGACAGGGAAGTCAATTTTCCCGTGAAACTAAAAAGGGGGTTTTTAAAGACTTCCTTTTTTTCCCGGCCCCTTTTTAAATTTTGGGGGGTCATGCAGGTTTGGGGGTCATGCTGGGGGCATAGGGAAAAGGTATAGTCAATTTTCCGTGAAAACTAAAATGGTGGTTGAAAGACCCCCTTTTTCCGGCACTTTTTAAAACTGGGGGTCATGCAGGTTTTGGGGCCCTGCTGTGGCCCCGGACAAGGGATAGTCAATGTCAAGTGAAAATAAAAAGGTGGTTGAAAGACTCCTTTTCGGCCCCTTTTTAAAAAGTGGGGGGTCATGCAGGTTTTGGGGCTCATGCTGTGGCCCAAAGGGCAGGGATATTTAATGTCACGTGAAAAAAAAAAAAGGTTTGGTTGAAAAAACTCCCTTTTTTCCCGGGACTTTTTAAAAAGTGGGGGGGCAAAGCAGAAAATTTTTGGGGGCCCTGTGTTTCCCCGGACAGGGGATAGTCAAAGTCCAGGGGAAAAATAAAATGGTGGTTGAAAGGGAAAACCTTTTTTTCCCCCGGGACTTTTTAAAAGTGGGGGTCAAAGCAAAAGGGGTTTGGGGGTCATGCTGTGGCCCCCTGAAAAAGGTTTTGTCAATGGGCCAGTGAAAATAAAATGGTGGGTTGAAAGACTCCTTTTTTCCGGCACTTTTTTAAATGTGGGGGTCAAGCAGGTTTGGGGCTCATTTCTGTGGGCCCCGGACAGGTATAGTCAAGTCCAAGTGAAACTAAAAAAGGTGGGTTTAAAGACTCCCTTTTTTCCCGGGACTTTTTAAATGGGGGGGGTTTATTTCAGGTTTGGGGCTTTATGGGGTGGCCCAGGGGGCAGGTATTGTCCTTTTCCAAGTGGGAAAATAAAAAGGTGGTTTAAAGACTCCCCTTTTTCCCCCGGGACTTTTTTTAAAGTGGGGGGTCATGCAGGGGTTTTGGGGCTCATGTCTGGGGCCCCGGCACGGTATAGGGCAAGTTTAGTTTTAAACTAAAATTGGGGGTTGAAAAACTCCTTTTTCCGGCACTTTTTAAATGTGGGGGTTTAGCCGGTTTGGGGCTAAAGCTGTTGGCCCCGGCAGGTATTAAATCAATGTCCAGTGAAACTAAAAAGGTGGTTGGAAAAACTTTCCCTTTTTTCCCGGGCCTTTTTTAAATTTTTGGGGGCATGCGGGTTTTGGGGGGTCATGCTGTGGCCCAGGAAAAGGGGATAGTCAATGTCCAGTGAAAAAAAAAAATGGTGGTTGAAAATCCTTTTCCGGCACTTTTTTAATCCCCGGGGGGCATGCAGGGTTTTTTGGGGGCCCATGCTGTGGCCCGGGAAAGGGATTTTCCATTTTCCCGTGAAAAAAATGGTGGGTTTAAAGACTCCTTTTTCCCGGGACTTTTTATATGTGGGGGTCAAAAAACCCCGGTTTGGGGGGCATGCTGTGGCCCAGGGCAGGTATGTCAATGTCCCGTGAAAATAAAATGGTGGTTGAAAGATCCCTTTTTCCCGGCTTTTTAAAAAGTTGGGGGTCCTGCAGGTTTTGGGGCTCATGCTGTGGCCCCTTTGGAAAAAGGTATAGTCAATGTCCAGTGAAAACTAAAAAAGGTGGTTGAAAGACTCCTTTTTTCCCGGGACTTTTTAAATCTGGGGGTTTATGCAGGTTTGGGCTCTTGCTGTGGCCCAGGACAGGTTTTAGTCAATGTCCCCGGGGAAACTTTAAAAAGGTGGTTTAAAGGGCTCCTTTTCCCGGGACTTTTTAAAAAGTGGGGGTCATGCAGGTTTTTGGGGGTCATGTTGGCCCCGGACAGGTATAGTCAATGTCCAGGTGAAACTAAAATGGGTGGTTGAAAGGGTTCCCTTTTTCCCGGGACTTTTTAAATGGGGGGTCATTTCAGATTTTTGGGGCTCATGCTGTGGCCAGGGAAAGGGATTTTCAATGTCCATTTAAAAATAAAAAAGGTTTGGGTTTTAAAGACTCCTTTTTTCCCGGGACTTTTTTAAAAGTGGGGGGGCATGCAAAGGTTTTGGGGGCCCTGCTGTGGGCCCCCGGGGAAAGGGATAGCAATGGGCCAGTGAAAACTAAATTTGGGGGTTGAAAAATTTCCCTTTTTTCCGGCAATTTTTTAAAATTGGGGGGGCATGCAGGTTTTGGGGGTCATGTGGTGGCCCCGGGAAAAGGGATAGTCAATGTCCGGGGAAACTAAAATGGTGGTTGAAAACTCCTTTTTCCCGGGAAATTTTTTTTAAAAGTGGGGGTATGCAGGGGTTCCCGGGGTCATGCTGGGGGTTTTCCCGGGGCAGGGATAATAAAAGTCCAGTTCAAGTAAAATGATGGTTTAAAAAAATACTGCCTTCTGGCACTTTTTAATTTTTGGGTGATGCAGGTTTTTAAAGGGGCATGCTGTGGTTTCAAGGGCAGGGATTGTGAATTTGGGGTGTGATTTTTTTTTTGTGGCTTTTATAACCCCAAGTGTGTTGCCTAAGATGTGCACGTATCCCTTTGATGTTGTGGATGTTAATTTCCGCTTCTCCGCCCCTTTTTTGGGTGTAAGAATGAAGATGTTGTTCCTCTCCCCTAGACTTTGATGGTCTTTGGCGATTTAAACTTTATCGCTATCGGGTTTTTTCTTGTAATTTCCCATATCGACTTAACCCGAGACGATATCAACGTAATCGTCTCCTATTAGTGATGCATTGTTTACGTTGTCTCCAGGGGGTCGACCAAAATTGAGCTCTCAATCCGGTCGCACATGCTCAGACTCACCAATCCTCTCGGGCAGCACTGAGTGTTCAACCCCGGTGCTCCCGTCTTGTATCCTCAGTAAAAAGTCAAACAGTGAAATAATAAAAAAAAAGAAAATGAAGAGGTTTGTGCACCGACAAAGAGAAAAAAAAAAATCCACAGATTTGGTTCCCGGCAGGGGTTTTTTCCGAGGACCCCTTTTGCCCGGGGTAAAACTGAGCTACAATGTAGTTATAACCCTCTTTATAATAAACAGACATTTCTTTGACTAGAGGGGAAAGGCCCGGTGATGTCATCCCCGAGGGTCCATGATACACTTTGAAACAAATTTTAATGTCCCCTTTGAGCACCCCAGAGTGAAAAGCTGGACAGGAGGATGAATCAGATTTTGGGGAAAACCCCTTTATTTTATATGATAACTTTTTTTTTATTACATTTAAATAATTAAACTGTATACAGTTTGATAATTATTAGTAATTACTTTTTATTAATGTACTGCTGTAAGTTGAGAAATATTGGAATTTTTGCCCCTAACAGCAAATCTGTTCACTTCGCTCCTCCGGTCAGGCAGACCACATTGAGAAGGTCTGTCTTCCGGCGTAATGCACCTGGTTGTGCCCCAACACATTCTATATGTGTATAATATTTGGTGTGGGGCGACGCCCCCCCGAATGCCCCCATGTTAGGCAATTAGAAAAATGTTTGGGCTTAGAAAAAAATTGCGCCCCCCAACCACAAAATTCATTAGGTGTATTGACTCTTGCGGCTCCTTAGGCATTTTACACCCGAAAAGGGTGAAAAATTTGATCAAAATGTCTCCCAGAGTCCCTTTCTCGGCGTCTAAGGGTGTGTTAAGATCCCAAACCCCTTCAATGCTCCTGGTTCATCCAGGTCACAAAAAGGTGTGGCTTTTATGCAAATTCTGCCCAATAGTGGGCAGGGCTTAAATTTCCTGGGTAAATGGAAAATTTATCATTTTATTAATACTTAACCCGTGTAAATTAGATAGACAGTTTACAAAGCCCCAATTTATATAGTGTTTAAAATTGGGGGAGGTTTATATTTGGTTTTTTTTTTTGCACTAATTGCTCCAAAGTTTTGGGCACAGGATCACTTTCTAACCACACCCTTTTTTAAGGCCCCACCCTTTTTTTAAAAGTCTGGAAATGTCTAAAACAATTTAAAAAGTGGGGTGTAAAAGCTGATCGCCATTACTTTTGGCATAGTTGCACTAATCTATGTGCCCGTGGTATTTCAAAGGTTGTCAAGTATTTGTTCATATGACATTTACGGCCACATGTATGAACTTGGTGCCGATTTTACAGTTCTAAAAAAGCTTTTTCTAAGCGTAGAATGTGGGTTCATGTGGTCTGCTTGATGGCTTTTTTGGCAATTTTCAGCCATTCAGAGCCTTTTATGGGTAGTTTTGGTGTTTAACTGTTCATACATCTATATAAAAGGGCATCAGCAGGTTTCTTGACTCAAAGCACGCCAGAAAACTGACGCAGCCCCGTTTATACATGTCACCCTTAGTGTCCAAACTCAGACTAGACTCCTGTATAGGGTTCCCCTTTTTTACATTAGTTGATATTTTTGTTTACCCTTTTTCAAAATGGTTCCAAATAAAAACCCTTCCCGGGTGGTGTAAACAGTTTTTGCACAGGGGCTGGTGAGTAGTGTTGATCGAACCATTCGAGAAAAGTTAAGTTCGAGTCGAAATTCACAATTTTTTTAGAACTCGAGCCGAACATTTTACTGTCATTCGAGTAAGGGGCCGCTCAAACGGCTTATTCTTGGATATT